>JAODAL010020519.1:0-69234 GCA_025379985.1 Phyllomedusa bahiana
AGGGACGGCAAAGGGGGTTTGATGGGATCCATACTGAGCCTGATGTATTTTTGGTAACAGCAGATGTAGAATCGTTGTATACGAGCATCCACCATGATGATGGATTAAATGCGGTTGCGTTCTTTTTAAGAGCAAGCGGCATGGATCCGGATCTTGGTGACCTAATTCTTGAACTCCTGAGATTCATACTAACACACAATGTATTTGTCTTTAAAGATAATTTTTATACCCAGTGCCAGGGAACGGCTATGGGCGCGGCTTGCGACCCAGCCTATGCTAACTTGTTCCTAGGCTACTGGGAAAGACAAATCTTCCAGGAAGAGACTTTTAACGGGCTTGACAATGTGCAGTGCTGGCTGAGGTATATCGATGATGTACTATTTCTATGGCGCGGATCGATGGCCCAGCTGGCACTGCTCATGGAACACCTCAATAATAATTCGGTTAACATCAAACTTACCTTTAAAGCTGATCCGAAAAAAATTAAATTTTTGGAAATACTCATCGAAATTGAAGGAAATGTGATTCAAACAGATGTATTCCGAAAGACCACATCTGTAAATGCATTACTCCATGCCTCCTCTTTCCACAATACTTCAACCATTAGAGCCATACCTACCGGGCAGTTCCTGCGCATGCGCAGGATTTGCTCGTCTGAATCAAAATTTTAAAACCAGGCAATAGACCTGAAGGAGAGGTTTTTACATCGTGGCTACAGTGGGAGAATGATGAAAAAAGCATATCAGAGAGCTAAAAGAACACCGAGAAATCAATTATTACAATCCAATAGGAAAAGAAGAATAGAGGGAAGCATTCACTTTATTACCACATATAACCAACAATGGCCCCAATTACGGAGCATTCTTGACAAGCATTGGGGTATATTGAAAACCGATCCCATGCTGGCAAGAGAAACTCCTGATCACTCCTTGCTAACTGCAAGGAGGGCTCCTAATCTGCGCGATCATCTAGTTAGGAGCCACTATGTAGTTCAGAATCGAAACCCGTTCAGTACTAGAGGCCTCAAACAAGGTTTTTTTCCCTGTGGCAAGTGTGTCGCATGCTGTAATATGCTGAAGACAGATGTTTTTTTAACATCTGATGGCACTCGTGAGTACAAGATTAGACATTATATCACATTCTATACGAAAAATGTGGTATATATGGCCAGCTGCCCATGTTCAAAATAATATATTTGTATAACTACACGTGAGCTGAAGGTTCGAGTACGGGAGCATGTACGTGACATCAAGGCAGCTGTGGATGCAGAAGATAGTAGTCAGCTTAAAACCTTACCAAGACACTTCTTAAAATATCATAATTGTAATGCCGCACTATTGAAAGTGAAGGGTATTGATCTAGCCCATTTAGGAATTAGAGGGGGTGACGTCATGAAGACCTTAGAACAAAAAGAGACCAGATGGATTGTAGCAATTAACACTATGGCCCCAACCGGATTAAATGAGAAATTGAATTTTGCACCATTCTTATTTCTTATGAAGTTGACACAGTTGGTCTCTACTATAATTTTGTGGGGAGACCAATTGTGCCCCTTTATTCTCTGCCATATTTTCCTCTTTTATTATGTTTTTAACTGTTTTCGTTTCCCACCATTTATAGCTCTGAGATTCTTCATTGTCCTGCACGATATCTGATACAAGCTGAAGCGATGCATTGGATGATATGAATTATATATACGATACTCGGATTAGCTGTATGTGAATTGGCCAGCAGATGCCGCGAATGGATAAGAGACAAAGATCTTACTAAACCTCTATATATGTGTGGATTGCATTTAATAATGAGTGTATATAGACTCTATAGTTTGCTAAATTATAATATAATGTATCTATACTCATATTTATGTCATTCAATGTATCTAATAATGAATATATATGGATTGTGCTGTATGGCATCTTTTTAGATTATGTACTTAGATTCTGTGTTGTCAGTTAATGCATATCATGGAACATCAATGAGATAGACGTGTAACCACTTCAATCATAATATTGCTGCTAGCGTAGGTGTACCTTTAAGAACTAACCTGGAGCAGTGCGCATGTCTCATGCGGGGAATGGTACGGCCGCCGGCTCCGGCATCTAACTGCGCAGGGCGCATGTCCGGGAATTTTCCTTCGGGCATGCGCGATTTGCGTAAGATTGACGGAAGTGGGGCAGGCAGCGTCTTTCCTTCGAGTATGATGTCTGCGCTGACGAGACTCCAGGTGTAGGTATGATTAGAGCACTATTTAATGTTGGTGGGATAGGAACATGGTTATCACCCCCTGAGGAAGCAAGTTACAACAAGCGAAACGCGCGTTGGGGTGCTGGTGACACGCATCCACCACCTCTTTTACTGGTTAAGTACTGCATTAACGCATATGTTTTCTATATTTCCTGGGCTGTAACTTTGACTATTGCTGGATATATGCCATTGTCTATTATTAGATTTATACTATTGATGTTAGAGGCATTATGTATCTAGAGTAATCAGATATTGGGATATGGGAGATTTATGCATTTATACTTATAGCAGTATATATACACTATATGTTTTGCACTTTATAGAGGGTTTGGTTGGTATATGTCTCACCAGCTATTACATTTTGGTGATTTTCTATGTACCGTGAGTTTTTCGTCCTTTTTATATACTTTTGTAATGTATTAATAAAGATATAATTTTTAATAGCTATGATCGTATGCTCTCATTTTGGTCGTTTGGCTAACATTAGCTACTTAGCAGATAAGGCTCCTCCTGACAGTGCAGTCTGAGGCTGTGTCTGCTGTATTGACAATCCACTCTTGTACTGTTTATTATTTCACTTAAGTTTTGAGACGCTCCCTTGGATTCCTCACTCCTCACTGGCCCCCACCCTCTCTCCCCTGCAGCTTCATGACTCAGCAGTGATTTGTTTACATCCTGCTATCATGCTGACCGGAGGTACGTAAATGGTCTCTTGGCAAATCCCCTTTAAGGACCCTGGACGTATGAGTACGTCCCAGGGTCCCTAAGGGGCTCTGCAGGGGGATCGCTCCGCAACCCCCCGCCCCGCACAGCTGCTGGGTGTTAGCGGCTAACCGTTATAGCGCGAATGGGCAGCGTCGCCCGCCCGCGCTGTTTAACCCTTTAGATGTCGCGGCAAAGATGGCCGCGGCGTCTGAATGAGTGAAGATCGGTGTCGCACATAACTGCAGCAATCCAACGCCCGGACATGACAGCGGGGAGCCCTGTGAACGCTCCCATCACTGCCATGTCCTGGTTTGCCCCACTTCCGGCCGCAGACAGGAAGTGGGGAAACCGCCATCTTGGTACAGTCTAATGCATTGTCTATGCAATACATTAGACTGTATTAACGATCGCACCACCTAGTGGTCAAGCACCCTTGGTGGACTCAATGTTACAGTAAAAAAAAAAAAAGAAATAAAGTTTTAAAGTACAAAAAAAAAGTATCAAAAGTTCAAATCACCCCCCTTTCTCCATTTTACAAATAAAAACAATAAAATAATAAAAAGTTACACATATTTGGTATCGCCACATTCGAAAAAGTCTGAGCTATAAAAATATTACATAATTTATCCCGTATGCTGAACACCGTAGAAGAAAAAAAATTCCAAACGCCAAAATTGCATTTTTTGGTCATTTTACGTCACTTAAAAAATGGAATAAAAATGATCAAAAAAGTTGCATGCATTCCAACCTGTGATCAGTACAAATTACACTTCAGCCCGCAAAACATGCACCTTCACTCACATCTGTAGGTGTTATCACAAAAATTATTGGTCGCAGAAGATGGCGCCGTGGTGCAAATTTCAAAAATAGAAAAAGTTTGGAATTTTTTTACGGTACCAAAACATAACGGAAAGCCGGATGCGTATCAACCTGTAGAATACAGATAACACATTATATTTACCGAAAATTGAACGTCGTAAAAGCAAAACACCCGCAATACTTTTTTTTCACAATTTCTCCCACTTGGAATTTTTTTGCGGTTTCCCAGAACATTCTATAGTACAGTGAATAACACCATCAGAAAGTACATCTTGTCCCGCAAAATAAAAGCCCTCATATCTCTATGTAGGTGGAAAAATAAAAAAAGTTATGGCTCTGGGAAGGCGAGGAGGGAAAAACGAATGTGTCAACAAAAATAAACGCCAGATCCTTAAGGGGTTAATACTGATAGAAGCTACAGGCTGAGTCGAAAATCCACAGATACCTATTTATTTCAAAAATTAAAGGGAAAATTACATACCTGAAACCATAGCAAATAATGCGTGAGGGGACCTATCTTTTAGGCTATGTCCCAAGCATGGCTGCAATCTTAAAAGCCACCATTTTGGATCAAAGGTAAGTTTATCCAATGGAAAGGTGGTCAAGTAGCATATCGAAGAAGACCAGAATTGTCTCAAAAATCGATTGCCACAATCAGATTTGCAACATTTCTAGTGTTGAGTGATTCAAATCGAGAAAAGTTGAAATCGGTCAGATTATCACGTTAATCGTGGTTCCTAGATGATGAGATTTTTTTTCTTAAAATCTTATCAATAATCGTCATCATGGATTCAAATTGTGCCATTACTTCCTGTATTTTTGGCGGCCAGCCAATCAGTGCAGAGCACAGAGGGGGGTGAAGAACGTTACCAGTGGGGTGTATAGGGATCTCATTGGCTGCTAAAATCACATGACCTCGTTTTATCTATGTCACTGCACTTCCTGCTCAGTGCCATTAGCTTCCACACTGTGAACAGAACAGATAGTTGTCTCTCTGCCCAGCTTTTTTCAAAGCTAGCAGTGACTCTTTGCCAGCGTTTTTACTACTGAAAAGGCTCTTTGATTGATTAGTTAGTTTAGGGTCTAGCAAGATTAGACAATTCTAGTTAGTATTAGTTAGAGATTTAGAAACAGCTGCAGTGCCCTGAACTGCCTAGCTACAGGGGAAGGGGGGTTGCCTGGTTTGGGGGGGCAGATCCTGCATCAGACATATTTCTCATCTCAAATCACTGTTAGCTAGCACCCGATTTTATTTCTGTGTTGCCTGCCAACAGTATCTGAGTAGAGGGTGTCCCTTTCTTGTGGCGGGTACTTCTGCATTAGTCATATGTTTCATCTAATATCACTCAGATAGCACCCTATTTTTTTTCTGTGTTGCCTGCCACCAGTGTCTGAGTAGAGGGTGTCCCTTCGTTGTGGAGTGAACTTCTGCATTAATTAGTCATATTTATCATCTCAAATCATTGTGAGATAGCATCCTATTTTATTTCTGCGTTGCCTGCCACCAGTGTCTGAGTCCAGCAGTTTAACCTCCTCGTCCTCCCAATCACGGCCACAAATGTCGTCATTTGAGATGGGCGAATTGATTTTAACGAAGTGGACTTCGTTTAGAATTTCAGGAAAACTTCGGTTCTGCACGAAATAGAAGTTTGGGGTAATTCGCGGGAACGAAGTGTGTTTTGTATTGCAAAAATGGCAGCAAGCACATGGCGTGACATGGGGAAGAGAAATCTGGGAGGAAGAAAGGAAGACCCTAAATGACATGTGAAGACATCAAGCCAATCAGAGACCGGCAGGATTCTGTGACGTCACAGCACTATAAGAACGGACGGCACCCGCGCTTCTCACATTCCTCTTGTTGTGCCCTGACATAAGTGGAGAGCAGAGATCTCACACAAAGGAAATTGATTTTAACAGCGATTTGGGGGGGGGGGGGTCACTGCTTTTATCAGAGAATGCTCCAAAGACTGATTCAGTTTGTGGGGTATTGTAATTCAAGTCCAGGGTAGGTCTAATTCTGCCCCATATACATTTTAATTCCATCTGGTCATTTCTGATGTGCAATTTATATTCAAGGGTTAATTAAGCATGTTTGTGCTCTTATATTCAATAAAATATACGGTGTTTTTAAACGTCACATATGAGTAATTTTTCCTGGTGATTTCTGGAGCACCATTTATAATCAAGGGGTAGTTAAGCGTGTTTGTGCTTTTATATTCAGTAAAGTACACGTTGTTTTTAAACGCCACAGACGTGTAATTTTTCCTGGTGATTTCTGGAGCGCAATTTATATTCAGGGGGTAATTAAGCGTGTTTGTGCTTTTATATTCAGCAAAATACACTATGTTTTTAAGCGCCACATATGAGTAATTTTTCCTGGTGAGTTCTGGAGAACAATTTATAATCAAGGGGTAATTAAGCGTGTTTGTGCTTTTATATTCAGTAAAGTACACGTTGTTTTTAAACGCCACAGACGAGTAATTTTTCCTGGTGATTTCTGGAGCGCAATTTATATTCAAGGGTTAATTAAGCGTGTTTGTGCTTTTATATTCAGTAAAATACACAGTGTTTTTAAACGCCACAGACGAGTAATTTTTCCTGGTGATTTCTGGAGCGCAATTTATATTCAAGGGGCAATTAAGCGTGTTTGTGCTTTTATATTCCGTAAAATACACAATGTTTTTAAACGGCACATAGTAATTTTTCCTGGTGATTTCTGGAGCGCAATTTATATTAAAGGGTTAATTAAACGTGTTTGTGCTTTTATATTCAGTAAAATACACTGTGTTTTTAAACGCCACATACGAGTAATTTTTCCTGGTGATTTTTGGAGTGCAATTTATATTCAAGGGGTAATTAAGTGTGTTTGTGCTTTTATATTCAGTAAAATACACAGTGTTTTTCTATACCACAGACGAGTAAATTCTTTCTGGTCATTTCTAGAGCGCATTTTATAGCCAAGGGTTACCCAAGCCTGTTAGTGGGTTCATTTGGGGTAAAAAACAGGGTGTGTATTTATCATATACAGATATCTTCATTAAACAGAGTCTGTACATTTTTGAACAAACAGTATGTCAGACAGAGAGGTGACAGGCTCTTCACATGCGAGTGGCAGTGGCACAAACATTCCTGGAGCAGGCACAGGTCACAGCACAGTAAGGGGACATCGCAGCAGGGGTCACTCAGTGAGGCCAGAACTGCCGGTGTCATTTAGCGGCCGTGTGTTGATCAGCAACCAAATGGTTCTTGATTGGTTGAGTAGGTCATCTACTTCATCCCAGATGACATCTGACAATCCTAGCCAATAGTCGGTGGGTTCGTCAGATACAACTCTTAGTTGGCATGGTCCGGGAACAGGTCAGCGCCCCTCACCTGTCCTTAACCCGCCTCTGTCCCGTTCAGGTCCCTCAGCTAGAGAACTACTATGTGGTCTGCGCTCAGCGCCACTATACAGCGAGGACGAACAATTTGAGGACAGTCAACAGCTACTTGGCAACGAAGAGTTGGGGCAGACATCCCCTGCTTCTTGCAGTATTGATGTGGAGAGTGGCATAAGAGGTTTTTTGGCAAGCGCTCAGCCTCTGCATACCAAGACCATTGAGGAGGACAGCAGTGATGATCAAACACTCATGAAGTATAAACGTGGCGGATTGAATCCAGTTTCTGCGTTACACCAGTTTGTTCAAATGCAGCGTATGGAACTTAAACTGAAGGAGACCATAACTACAGGGAATGTTTGAGGTGCTTATTTTGCATTACGTGCCATTGTTGATGGAATTCATTACAAAACTGGAATGGGACAGACAAAAAATAACCAAAAGCCAATGCTGCAAAACTGGCTTTGTTTGAACTTCTTCAGTATGAAGAATGTGAATCGTATGTCGAACTTACAGAAAGTAAAAACACAAGTCCTTCTGGAGGCCCTCCCCTGTTACCGGTGGAACAAATTACATCCACACAGATTTCAAGTGGTTTAAGAAAGCAAGTTGATAAACGTTCATTTGTTCATGAACAGATAACACAGGTGATAAAGGAAAAGTTTGCTGAACTATTATCTAGGTGTCCAGATTTTGAAAGCTATAGAAATTATTTAGCTGCATTTGTAATGGAAAAGGCACACAACCGCCTCCAAGACTATAAAATAAATAATTATAATAATCTTTAGAGCCTATAAAGAAAGCGTTTCCTTCAGCCTTGTCTGTCATATCCGTGTACCGTACCTCTTGTCCCTTGACCACGAACCACTGCCGCTTGTCCTGACCTTACCGCCATTCCCCGACTCTGAGTTTGCCTTATGATTTTGTACCATGCTACACCTCGGCTGCCACTGCAAGCAAGTCACGTCAGGGGTAGCGACCTGGTAGACTCCCGCCACAGCAAGTCCATCCCGCTTTGCGGTGGGCTCTGGTGAAAACTGGAACCTACTTAGAGTCCGCTCCCTGGCATGGCTACTGCCATCGCTTGCGGATCCACTACCGCTGTCCGTGACAACATGAAGCAGTGGAATGACATTATTCATCCCGTAGTCCTGGCAACTGACAAATATCGTGTCTGCATGAAAGGGCCTGAGCAAACGGCAGGTGTCACGCATGAGCTGCCACTGGCCGACATTAAAATTACACAGGGGTGTACTCCTGTCCGCTTGGATTATCAATAAATCATTAATTTCCTTTCTTTGTTCATAGAGTCTTCTCAACATATGGAGGCTGGAATTCCAATGTTTGGAAATGTCACATATCAGCCTATGTTGGGGGAGGCTGGTCTGACGCTGCAGCTTAAGGAGGGTGTGCTTGGCGGTGTAAGAACAGCTGAAGTGCATGCAAAGTTTCCTGGCCATTTTTAGAATGTCTTGCAGATGGGTGTAAGACTTGAACAACCATATTGAACATGTATGCCATGTAGGGAGCATGGCTCAGCCCTCCTCCTATGCAGCGCGGACCCCATGTTCTTTCCATCGTCTGTCACAATGTTTATAAATTTCAGTTGTCGAGGAGAAAGTCACAAATTTATGTCATCTTGTATGACCCGGAGCATTTCCTCCCGTGTGTGACTTTGTTGGCCCAGGGGAATACTCCTGTCCACTTGGATCATCAAAAATCGTTAATGGCCTTTCTCTGTTCATCAATTTCCCCCTGTTCATAAATTTCCCCCTGTTAATATATTTATTCCTGTTCATCAATTTCCCCCTGTTCATCAATTTCCCTCTGTTCATCAGTTCCTGTCTGCCCGTGTACCCGACCTTTCTGCTACGTTTCCTGACATCGAATCTCCGCCGTCAGCCCTGACCTGTTGCACTGACCTATGACTAAGAGTTTTGTCTTACAATTCGGTACCTCGCTGTGCCTCGGCTGCCACTGCAAGCTAGTCGCGCCAGGGGTAGCGACCTGGTAGGACTCCCACCGCAGAAAGTCCATCCTGCCTGGCGGCGAGCTCTGGTGAAAACCGGGACCTACTTAGACCCCGCTCCCTGGCGTGGCCGCTACCACCACTTGCAGTGGTCCAGAGGAGCCACTACCAGTGTAGTTACAATGGCAGAAGTGAATGCCAAGTTTCCCGGCCAGTTTTTTGAATGCTGCAGAGTCCACCACTTGAAAAGGGAGGGACTGCAGTACCACCAACTTGGACAGGAGCACGGTCAGCTTCTGCACTTAGGAATGGCTAGACACATACTGCTGTCTCTTGGCAATTGTCTCGATGAACGACTGCTGGCACCATGAGTGCCAAGGAGCAGGAGTATCTGGACCGGTAAATGATGTAATAGACAGGGAGTTGTCTTCGGCAGAGGTGGTGAAGCCTTGACTGCCTGAAATGGGAGGCGTTCCACTGGGTGCTGCTGCTGTTGGGACAGGATGGACCACCACATCTGAAACACATATGGTGACACTTCATAATGTCGATACAGGGCCGTGGTGCCAACGTTAGGTCCCTGGTCATGCTCTACATATAGTTATGTTCAACCTTCCTCTGGTGTCTCGTCAAAAAACTGGCACACTGCCGAGCAGATGATTTACTACCAAAGCTCCGCACTGACTGACTGTTACTGCCGCTGACCCGGTGAGCCTCTGTGCCACTACTTTCTGGGACCTGCAAAGTGGGTGGTCTAAATCATGGCCGTTTGGCTCCCAACTTCGCACTGCTGCCACCCTGCTGACTGCCGGCCACACTATCAACTTATGGGCCGCGCCATTGCCTGACACTCAAGCTGCCGCTCTCTTCTCCCAATGATAATGATGAAGCCCTTGTACATTGTTGGTCTGGGTCAGCTCATAGCATCACATGGCCTTCAAAACCACCAGGATGCTGATGACAACCAACTTTACATCTCCGGCCCAGACATTAACTCTCTACTGTCCAAGATACCAGATTGTCTGTCGTCCAAATCCTCCTTCTTCTCCTCCCGTCTCCTAAAACTTAATGTAGAGGAAACAGAATGCTTCCAGGGCCGGAACAATGGGTAGTCGACGGTAGGCGACCGCGTAGGGTACCACTTCATCCCAGGAAGAAAAGGGGGCACAAAGATGCATGGAGTGGGCTGAATTTTCCATTTGGGGGGCACTTTATGCCTTGTTTAACTAGGGCACCTTACCTTGTCCCAGCCTTGCTTGCTTCACCCGGCTCCCAAGTGCGATCGGCTAGTGTTTGTCTGTCACCGCCGTCCACCTCAATGGTGTCGCTGTACAAAGACTGACCACTCACAACATAACCACCATTGCAACTCTCCTCATTGCTATTTGCCCGCTTCTGCCAGAAGCAGCGGATGTCTTCCCCACCTCTTTGCTGCCCACTGTCCTCAAATAGTTGGTCCTCACTGTATAGTGGCACAGAGGCCACAGCACATAGTAGTTCTCTGGGTGTGGGAAGCAAACGGGACAGAGGTGGGTTGAGGACAGGTGAGAGCCCCTCACCTGCTCCCGGGCCATGCCAACTAGGGGTTGTGTGTGACAAACCCACCGACTCTTGGCTGGGGTTGTCAGATGTCATCTGGGAGAAAGTGTATGACCTAATGTGTGGTCAACACATGGCTGGTAGATGACACCGAATGCTTTGGCCTCGCAGGGTGACTCCTGCTGTGATGTCCCCTTACTGTGCTGCGATCTGTTGCGTCTCCGGTAAACTACTACTGTGTTCTTTGACGCTATGGTAGGACCTTAGCCCTCAGCTTGTTTTTTTCCAGCTGGCGCTGCCATGACTTTATCAGGCTGCATTCCTGCTTCAGTTTTTTGGTCAGTTTTGCCCCCGTAAGTGCCCAGGGAATTGAAGGGTGAAGCGATTCTAATAGCGGCGGCAGTCATGTGCATGTCATACTAAAACAAAGCATTTTTTATGAAGACCAAACCACAACTAGGGGTTGTGTGTGACAAACCCACCGACTCTTGGCTGGGGTTGTCAGATGTTATCTGGGAGAAAGTGTATGACCTAGTGTGTGGTCAACACATGGCCACTAGATGACACCGGAAGCTGTGGCCTAGCAGGGTGAGCCTGCTGTGATGTCCCCTTACGGTGCTGCGTTCTGTGGCGGCTCCAGGAACCTACTATTGTGTTCTTTGATGCTATTGTAGAATCTTAGCCCTCAGCTTGTTTTTTCCAGCTGGCGCTGCCATGACACCCTACAGGCTCTCTGCAGCCAGGAAATAGCTGTTTTTTAACGCGATTCGTCCCGAATTAATTGGGGACGAAAAGAATTTGGTTGGGAAATTTGGCGAAGTCGGCGAATTGAATTTTTGAGAAATTCGCCCATCTCTAGTCGTCATCATCATCATCATCAGCATTCGTCCAACCTGAAGCAAAGGCATCACAAATGTCAACCCATGTACACACCACTGTGGATAATCCATGTTCTGAAGAGCTCATTGATGACACAATGCGGTTGGGGTCAGAAGGCATTTCAAAAGATCAAGAGACCAAAGAGCATGATTTTGTCTGCTCTGACGCCCAATCGCTGATGCCGTCAGAGGAGAAGGAAGATGGTCAGTCGGCAGAAATCCCTGAGCAGTTGGCAACGCTTTGCTGTGCCTGTGGCTTCTAGCCCGCAGCTTCAGGATGTAGACTGTCATGATGAGGAAGTCACCTGTGATGATGATGATGTTGATAATGACATTGCGGGTCTAACGTGGTCTTTTCAGCAGCATTTGCTTGCGAGCACCTCATCAGTGGATGATTAGGAAGATGATGGGGTAGTGTGGGTACGAGTCCGACCTCAGAGAGGGAGAGTCTGCTGAGATTAGTCCGCCAGCCATGAACAGTGGTGGCAGCGAAAACATCGCTACTAGCCTATTGGCGTCGAAAAGGTCCAGGACCTGTGAAGCCTGGGCCTTTTTCGATCAAGCCTCAGCGTTGGCTGCATCTGTGTCCAGCAAAGTCCATCTGACCACCAATACATGGATTAGTAAAAACGGTCAAGGATGTTACATCTCTGTGACAGCTCACTGGGTGAGTTGGGTGGATGTCTCTGCTGATTATGGTGGCTCTCAGGCTCGGCACACACTCTTCCACACTGCAGGAATGGTGCAGGTTTATGTCCACGGGTAGCATCACGTGCCAAAAGAAAACAGGCCGTGTTGAAATTATTGTGTCTTGGAGACCGTCAACACACAGGTCAAGAGCTGTGGACCGCTCTGCGCAATGAGACCGAGCAGTGACTGGGTGATAAGAACCTGGTGCCAGGCAAGGTGGTGTGCGACAACGGGTGAAATCTCCTTGCTTCCCTTAGGATCGGTAGGCTGGAGCACATCCCTTGCCTGGCACACATCATGAACCTTCTCGTCCAGAAATTTCTAAAGCGCTACCCGGGTCTTCACTGCCTGCTGAGGAAGGCTCGAGGTCTGAGCTCACACTTCCGGCATTCACACCCTGCTCCTTTCCGGCTGGCTGCGTTACAGCGTCATCTTGGCCTCCCCATCAACCGTCTCATTGTTGACGTGGCAACACGCTGGAATTCAACCCTCCACATGCTCCAGCGATTGTGGCAGCAATGTAATGCCATTATGCAGTATAAAGTAGCGTATGGCCTGACAAACAGTGGTGCGGACCTCGGGGTGTTGAGCCATAGAAAGTGGAGGCAGGTGAATGACCTCTGCACCATCCTTGCGAGTGTTGAAGAAGCCACCAAAATGGTCAGTGATGACAATGCCCTTGTCAGCATGACCATTGTGGTGATATTACTTCTGCAACAAGTGTTGGACACTCTGAAACAGCAGGTCCCACCAGTGACGGACGGAGGAGACAGACACAGATGTGGATACAGAGCCTTACTCGCCGTCAGATAAAGAAGGCCCGACAGTTTCCCAACTTTATAGGTCTTCGTTAGGCGGTAGTTTGGGGTCCAGGGCTGGTGCAGGACAGCGCTTCAGCTCTCAGGGTACAGCATTTGAGGCAAATCAGGGCTGTGTTCATGCTGAGGAGGAGGTAGCGGAGGAGGAGGCTGAGGCATTGCTGGACACCGACGGTACCATGTCCCTGCCTTGAAAAAAATTGGGACGGATTTGAGGCGGAGGGGAAAATGAGGGGAAAATCTTTTTTTGCTCCTCGACCCCGAGGCTTGGGGCATCCTGGGTGTTCCTCACTGAGTGTTGGGTGCCCATATTCCCCCAACATGATCTGCATCAAGGCCATCAAAATTAACAGCGACATGGGGTGGCCCCCCTCCTTCTCCACGTTTTCAAAGCGAAAGTCACAATTTACTTCCACCCCACAAAATTTGACAGTAGAAAGCAGGAATTTGAGACCTGCTCATTGTCAACCGAGACATCTGCTATCGCTTTACGTTTTAATGTCACAGTGAAACAACGTCAGCAACGTGACAGCAGTAGAGTGGCAAGTAGCCATAGCAGCAGCAGCAGGCATTGTGGCAGAAGCATACTGGGTGACCTCTGGCAATCTTTATTTACCACCTCACCAACGCCTGTAATGCAGGGCACAAATCAGACACACAGAAACCGCCTTAAGATCATGGTCCATTACTATCTGCGGCTCAACACCGATGTTTTTTGGACATGTTCCGGACCCAATCGACATCTGGGTGTCCAAAATGGATGAATGGCCCGAGCTTTCTTGGCACGCCATAGAGGTGTTATCGTGCCCAGTAGCCAGCGTCATCTCGGAGCAGGCCTTCAGTACAGCTGAAGGAGTGATAACAGACAAACGTATCTGGCTTTCCACTGAGAATGTGGATCGTTTGACTTTTATCAAGATGAATAAGGCATGGATCTCTGATGATGTTGTTGCCCCAGTTGCCGAGGTCACAGATTAGTAGCCGGTCTACTTCACATTCCTCTTGAAAAATAAATGGTCCTCTTGAAAAGAAAATTTTTTTAAATGCTCATTTCTTACTGCAAATTGTATTCAGAGTCATTTTGCTTGTTTGGCGGTTAGGAGACTGTAGAAGACACCAATAGTACAAGTTTTGTTAAAAAAAACCTTATTCCAATTACTCATTTCTTCATGAAAATTTTAAGCAGTGTCAATGGTTTTGGGGTCAAAGTGCTGTAAAAAACAACTATAATCCAGGTCCTTTGGTAATAAATATTGCATTTAACAGGAATTTCTTTGTTACAATTTTTAAAAGTGTCTGAAAGGTCATTTTTCAAGTTTTTGGGGTCAGGGTGCTGTAAAAAAACAGCTATAATCCAGGTCCTATGGTAAGAAATGCTGTTTCTAACAGGCATTTCTTCGTCACAATTTTTAAGAGAGTTCGAAAGGTCATTTTTTCAGCTTTTGGGGTCATGTTGCTGTAAAAAACAGCTATAATCCTGGCTCTATTCCAAAAAATGTTTTTAAAAAACCTCTATTATTCTTGCTAATTTAATTGAGTGTCGAAAAGGTCATTTGTGCTGCTTTTGGGGTCATGCAGCGATATTCAAGGTTCTTTTCAAATAATTCTTGTTTGAAATACTAATTTCTTCCTGCTAATTATATCCTCTGTGTCCATAAGGGCATTTCTGGGGTTTTGGGCGGCTACTGTAAGAGATGCCAGTGGGGCAAATAGGGCAGACCCGGTCATGGCCCCCGCCTTTCTCAACTACATGCGCAACAAGAAAGGCACATAATGCAATGTTGGGTATTTTTCACCATAGAAAAAGCATGCCCCCTAAAACTATCAAGGCAATACGCTGGGGATCAACAAGTTAAGCAGCATTTTTGGTAAATTTGAACAACAATCAAGGAAAAACCCCCCTTGCCACAAGAATAAACTTCATGGGAGCCATTCCCCACTCCAAGGCAGGGGAAAGTCTCCTCCAGTCGTCCATCAAAACGAAGGAAGAAAAAAAACCAAGGAAAAGGGAAAATCTGGTTTTGGGAAATGGAGCATCAACCCTGTTTCCAAGTGAAACTCACTTCTCGCCTCACAGGAAGGGAACCTAATCCTTTACCCATTCACAACGAGTTTATGTAATATCCATTACAAAATATTCCCTTTTGCTTTAAACATAAGGATGTAATGGTGCTACCCCAGACTTTTTCGAATTTATAGGAGGGCAAAAAAGCTCTGTATGGGGAGAAATTTTTCAAGAGACCCCGGTCCTGACTGTCTTCTAGGAAGGCTCGAGTCTTAGCTTAATTTTCGGCATTCGCACACGATTTTGGCCTGTCATGTTGCTTGCGTCATCTGGACCCCCCCGCAACCGCCTCATTTTTTCATGCAAATTTAAATTTGGGATGTCCTAAAGGCCCATTTTGGCTGGTTTTTAGGGCATGTGCTTAAAAGACAGCAATACTCCATTCCTATTTTGAAAAATCTTTTTTTTAAAAAATTTATTTTTCCTCGCGTTTAATCTGATGGTTCAATAAGGACTTTTTGCTGGTTTGTGTCAGGCACTGTAAAAGACTCCCGTAGTAAAAGGTCGTATTGGGAAAAAAAAATTTAATTCCTTTTTTATTTTGCTAATTTATTAGTGTCCCCAAAGGTCTTTTCTCTGCTTTTGTGGGATGCTGCGGTAAAAAATAGCAAAAACTCAAAACCAAAATTTAAAAACTCTTGTTTGAAAAAAAAAAATTTTTTTCCGTATTTTTTTTTTGAGAGTCGTAAGGGCATTTTGGCAGGGGTTGGGGGTAGGCACGAAAGACACCAATATAAAAGGGCATATTTAAAAAAATGTAATTTTACCCCCGCATCAAGACATCAAAAAGAACAACAGTTACTGGGTGGCCACCCCCTTTTTACCATGTTCCAATTCAAAAAGTGAGCTATAGTTTGAGCGTTTTTACTTTTGGCTATCGACATCGGTCGAGGGTTTGTTTGTGGGGCCTTTCATCGACAAGAAAAATTCCCGATGGTCGATGATAGTTGATCCCCGTTTGGCCCTTTAAAAAGTCTTGGGAGAGCAAGAAACCTTCATTCTTACACCCAAACGGGGCTGGAGAAGCGGGGGAATTAAAATCCCCAACGTAAAAATGGTTTTGGGTTGCCATTTAAAGGGAACCCCTTAGGTTTATAAAGCCACAAAAAAAAAAAATTAAACAGACCTTTTCCACTATCCCTGTTTTTTTTTACCCGGGCAGGGACCCTTTAAAACCTGCTTCCCCAAAAATTAAAAAAGTCCCAAAAGGCCCAGTTTTTTTTTGAACCTCATTTTATTAAAATGGACTTTGACTATCCCTGTCCGGAAACCGCGGGGCATGACCCCCAAAAACCGGGCATGCCCCCCAGATTAAAAAAGGTCCCGGGAAAAAAAAGGTTTTTCCATCCCCTTTTAAAGGGTTTCCCGGGACTTTGGGGACTATCCTGTCCTTTTGCCACCCCCATGACCCCCAAACCCTGAAGGGGACCCCGGGTTTAAAAAATTCCCGGGGAAAAAAGAAGTCTTTAAACCCACCTTTTTAAGTTTAAAGGGGACTTAGACTATCCCTGTCCGGAGCCCGGGCATGGCCCCAAACCGGGCAGGGGCCCCAGATTTAAAAAATTTCCCGGGGAAAAAAGGGAAAGTTTTTTCAACCCCTTTTTTTGTTTCACTGGACATTGCCCTTTATACCTGCCCTTTGGGGCCACAGCGGGGCCCCAAAAAACCCTGCATGCCCCCCGGGTTTAAAAAAAAGGTCCCGGAAAAAAAAAGTTTTTTTCAACCCCATTTAATTTTCCCACTGGACATGATTTACCCCTTTTCCGGGGGCCCACCGCATGACCCAAAAAACCCTGCTTGATCGAAAGATTAAAAGGGTGCCAAAAAAAAGGGGGTCTTTAAACCCACCATTTTTTTTCCCACTGGCCCTTTGGGACTATCCCTTCCTGGCCAAGCTTTGGAACCCCCAAAACCCCGGCATGCCCCCCGGGTTAAAAGTGGGGAAAAAAAGGGGTTTTTTCAACCACCTTTTTTGTTTCAACAAACATTAAATTTTAACCTTTTCCTGGGCAACAGCAGGGCCCCCAAAACCCTGCTTAAACCCAGTTTTAAAAAGTCCCGGGAAAAAAAAAGGGGATTTTAACACCTTTTTTGGGTTTCATTGGACTTTTTACGGGTCCCTGCCCTGGGGCTTTTGGGCCCCTCCTTTATGAGTGGGGCCCCAATTGAGCTTCCCCTTGGGAAATACGGGGGTGGTTAACGCCCCTGTTCCACCCAGGTGCCCTTTTTTTTGGGTTTTTTCTTTTTCTCTTTTTATTTCAACGTGCTGGGGGGAAATTGTTCTGTTTTTTGGGTTCTTGTCCGGGGGCCCCCATATTTCCTTTGTTCCCTCTGAATAACCTTTTTTGGTCAATTTTTCCTGTAGCTCCCTTTTTTTACAATTAAAGGGGAAATTTTTTTTAAAACCAGCTTTTTTGTACTTTCCCAAGTTTTTTTAGTAGTTTAATTCTAAAAAAAAAACTTTTTTTAAAAAAAAGGAGGGAAAACCCCCCACCTTGTTTTTGGGTTTTCTCTTTTTTAATTGTATTAAAGGGGTTTGTAAAAATTTCGGGATTGATAGCTATTTTAAAAGTTTCTTGAAAAAAATTTTAAGTAATTTTGCAATATTTGTCCTTTTAACGGGTGTCCTACCTTTTCCTGTTTCTGACAGCACCATCCCCCTTGGGACAATTGTGAAAAAACAAATGTCTGTTAGAAAAAAAAAATTTTTTTTAAATTTGGCCCCCTTTGAAATATAGTTTTCCCGGGGGTCACGAAATTGCCCCCAAAAATTTAAAAAGCTTTGGCCCTTTTGGGCCCCCTTTTGCAAAATTTTGTGAAAAAAAAAATTTGTCTGTTAAAAAAACAACATTTTTTAGAATAGGCCTGTGTATTGTTTCCTTTTTAAAAAAGGGAAAGGATGACCCAAAAAATTTAAATATGGGGAGAAATGCCAAAAAAAAGGCCAAATTTTTTTCTTTTCCCCAAAGGGAAACCATGATTTTTGCTGTATTAAAGGCAACATGCCCCCAAAAAAAATTTAAAAATTAGGGACTTTTTCAGCCATTTTTAAAAATTGGGGGGAAAAAATGCATTTAAAAAAGCCCACTTTTTCTGTTCCAAAAGGGGACCATGTTTAAATTCCCTGTATCTCACAGAAAACAGCCCCCAAAAAAATTTTTTAATAGGGGATTCTAAAGCCACTTTTAAAAATTGGTTGGAAAAAATGCATTTTGAAAGCCACTTTTCCCTCATTTCCAAGGGAAACCTTTTAAATTATAGCGGGGTATCTCACAGAACATGACCTAAAAAAACCTTTGACAATGGGGGAAAAATTTCTAAAAGATAAAGGGGAGAAAATTTGGGAATACGGTTTTGTCATAAAACCTTACTTGTTTTTTTAACGGGTTCCCCCACAGCAAAAACCGAAAAAAATAAAAATTTTGTTGGGAAAAGGAAAAAAAATTGCAGAAAAGAAATGTCTTTTTAAAAAAAACATTTTTCAAGGGGGGACCATTTTTTTGTTTAAGGGGAAAAGGGTGAAGTAGACCGGAAAACTAATCGGTGACCTGGGGCAATTGGGGCCAAAACCTCACGGGAGATCCATCCCTGATTCATCTTGATGAAAGTCAAAGGGATCCACATTATCTGGGGAAAAAGGCCGGAGGGTTTTGTCTTTTAATGACCCCTCCGGCTGTGCTAAAGGGTTCCCCCTCAGATATGACGCTGGTGGGGCGGACAATTCCTCTTTTGGGGGGGCGGGGCCCGGCGGGAGTTTCGGGCCATTGGGGTTCCTTTTTGGATCCCCAAAAGGGGTCTTTTGGGGGCCGGGAAACCCAAAATAAAAAAAACATCGGTTTTGGGGACGCAGTTTAGTCTTTGCCCAGGGATCTTAAGGGGGGTTTCGGTGGGGTTGGATGTGTGCCCTGCTTTGGGAAATGCTTTGGTGAGGTGGTAATAAAGTTTGGGCCAGAGGTCACCCTTTGGGGTTTTTTGCCCCTTCCCTCTGCTGCTGCCACGGCTATTGGGCCCACTCTACTGCTGTACGTCGTGGGGTTGTTCCACCTGCTTTTGGGGGAACGTAAAGCAAGACGAAAACGATGTTCCTTTTGGGATCAATCGCAGGTCTCCAGTTTCTGCTTTTTTACTCTTTTTTTGGGGTGGGTGGGGAAAAGTGCTGAGTTTTTTTTTGTATGGGGATCCAGGAGGGTGGGGCCCCCCAGTAAACTGTTGTTCAAATTTTTATGGCCTTAATGCGAGGTTTATGGGGTTTGGGGGAAAAAAGGGGCATCCAAAACAAACCCTGTGAAAAAGTTGGAGCCTTGATTTCCCCAAACTCTTGGGGCGAGGGGCACTTGGGAAACTGATCTTTCCCCCATCTTTCCTCCCCCGCCCCAAAAATTTGCGCCAACCCCTTTTTTAAGGCAGGGGCGTCGGTTTAAAGTCAAGGGGGTCTAGGGGAAAACCTCCCCTCCTCCTCCTCCCCACTTCCCCCGGCCACAGTTCAAAAACACCTGGGCCTTTCCTGGAGGGGGCACATGAGAAAACTGGGTAAGCTGCCTTGCATAGCCCTGGACCCCAAAACCCTGGGGCCCAAAGAAGGACCCATAAAATTTTGGAAAAAAAAGTCGGGGGGTTTTTTTGGATTCGATGGGAGGGGAAAGGCTCCGTGTCCGCATCTGTGTCCGGGCTCCCCCTCCGTCGCTTGGGGGGCCTGTTGTTTCAGCGTGGCCAAACGATCGTTTTCCCGAACTAAGATCACCACAAGTTTTGCCCGACAAGGGCATCGTCCCCACTACCATTTTTTTGGGGGCGGGCTTCAAAACTGGTAGGATGGTGCAGGGGGCCTTTCATGGCTCCAACCCCTCGGTTGGCTCAAACCCCCCCGAAGTCCGCACCGCTGGTTGGGCAGGGCCCTGGTCATTCGTAAATGGTAATTTGGGATTGTGTTGCTGCCACAATCGTGGGCCCTTTTTGGAGGGTGGGAAAGGGGGGGCGGGGGTTTCGGGGAGGGGCCCAGCTGGGGCGGGCCCAAAGGCCCCGGCGGGAAATAAAACAGGGTTTTTAATTTGGGGGAAGGGGCGAAAATTTTGCTTCAAACCCTTTCCTTTAGAGGCCCGTCCAGGGCCCCCGGGTTAAACTCCTTTTGAAATTTTTTGGGAAAGGAAGGTTTATGGGCATGTGCCAGGCAAAAGGGGTGTGCTCCAAAACCCCCGATCTTAAGGGCCCGGGCCCGCGAATTTTTGCCCGTTATGCCACACCAACCTTGCCCGGACAAGGTTCTTGGCAAACCCAAACCTGCACTCGGTCTCGTTGCGGAGAGCCGTCCAAAACTCCTGGAAACCCATGTGGTGGACGGTCTCCAGGGCAGATTAAATTTTAACACGGGCTGGTTTCTCTTGGGGAAAGTGATGCCACCCAAAAGGGCCTTGGGGGAAAAACCCTGGGCCCTCCCTTTCGGGGTTTTTTTAAAAGCGTGCGCCGGGGCCTTTAAAGCCCCGTTTACCCCCCGGGGGACAATTTTCCCCCCAGCTCACCCCCCGTGAGCTGTTTACAGGGGATTTTAGCGGGCCCTTTGGGCCGGGGCTTATAGTCCCTGTTTTCGGTTGGGGGCAGATGGATTTTTTTGGCCACGATGCAGGGCAAAGCGCTTGAAAATTTTAGGTTTTACCGTGGCTGGGGCCCGGGCAGGGACGGCTTTTCTGGGAAAAAAATTTCCTGCCGGAAAATTTGGGATTTTGGGGGCAGGCAAAAAACCCTTTCGTGGCGGAAAACCCCTCTGTGTCCACCCGGGCGGAAAAAACAACCTTTTCCAAAAGGGCCCAAAAAATTTGGGAATTGGGGGCCGGGCATTTTTAGGCTTTTTGGGTTTGGGATGGTTTGGGGGTTAAAATGTTTTTTTGCTCCCAAACCCGGAAAAAGGGAAAGGTGGCTGCTTGACTGGGCCCCTTTTACGGCCGGGGCAGGGGCGTCAAAAATTTGGGGGAAAAGGGGAATGGGTTTGGGGTGGGTCTCTGGTGGTGCTGGGGGGTATTTTGGGGGGACGGTGGAGGCTGGGAAACGGGGGGCTTTATCCCCAAAACTTGGGCTTTTGAGGACAAAGGGAGTGAGGAAAAGCCCCTTTGGGGGTGGGGAGGAGGGGAGGAGGCCGGGGGAGGGCAGAGGGTTGGGGGCATGGTTTGGGGGCCCGGGGTGGGGGCCTTTTTTGGCCAATTTTTGTCCCTTTTTAAATCTTTAATTCGTTTTTGCATGGGGCCCAGACATGTTTGGGGGTAGTTAACCCCCCTAAGGTTCTTTCCTTTTAAATTATGCGTCTACGGGGAAAAAAGGGGATTTGATAAAACGCTGGGTGAATAGGGGGCTTTCTCAAAAAAGGCCCAGGCTTAAGAGGTCCTGGACCTTTTGACGGCGATAAGCGAGGGCGGGTTTGCGGGTGGGGGTGGATGGCGGAAACATATCGGGGGACTTCTGCGACTGCCCCCTCCCTTTTTGAGGTGGGGGGGCCCTACTTTTACCCCAGGGTTTACCCTTTCGTTTCCTGACATTATGCATCCAGGGGCTGGGGGTTACAAGGGAAGAGTGACTTTCAAGGGGGTTTTTCCCAAACCCCCCGGGATTTTTGCCAAAATTTACCGGTTTCCCTTTTCCTTTCCCCTTTAAAGGCCCTCAGTTAAAATGGGGGTCCCGAGCAAAGGGGGAAAAAACATCCCCTTTTTGGGCCCCTTGATCTTTTTAAAAAATGCCTTCTGGGCCCCCCCGCTTTTTTTCATCAAAGAGGTTTCAGAAAATGGATTTCCACAGTGGTGGGTCCTGAATTGACATTTTGGGGGGTGCTTCAGTTGTACGGTGTTTATTATGCTGATGACGGCATTTGTGGGGCGTGCTGGGAGGACGGGAGGTAAGGGCTGCTGGATGGGAGGTTGCATTAAACCACTGAAAGGAAAAGGGGTTTGGGGGGACGCTGCTTGTTATGGATTCACAGGGCCCTGGACCCCCGTTTATGGCAGGCCTGACGGTCCCGCAAACTGACGATCCGCGGCATGCGTGTTGTGCCAGCACTGGGGAAAAGGAAACCCCCTTTTTCTCGTTCCTCTACCTCCGTTTTTTCCCCCCCCTTTTGGGTGCACCCCCTTTTTAAATTTGCTCCCGTTTTGAAATTTAAAAAAATTTTAGAAGGTTTGGGAAAAAGTTTTGGAAATCTTTATAAAAGGCGGCAAATCACAGCTTTTTTCTCAAATCCCTCAAATTAAAAAAAAATATTGCTGGTTTCAAATTTAACTGCAAAGTAGATCTATCAACAAAGCTTGATGACCAAAAGTGAAAAAAAAAACCTGTCTGAAATGTTTACGGATATTAAAAGGTATTTTTGGCCCCGTTCAATTCACCTGTGGTGACTAAAAAATTGGGCTTTATTCCATTTAACTGCAAAGTAGCTCTATCAACAAAGCTGGCCTGCGCCAAAGTAAAAAAAAACACGATCTGAATGTATTCGGATATAAAAGGTATTTTTGGCACCTTTCAATTCACCTGTGGTGACTACAAATTGCTGTATTTACATTTAAGTGCTAGGTGCCTCAATTAACAATGCTGTAGTGCTCAAATTTGAAAAAACACGTATCTGTAATGTATTCGGGATAATAAAAGGTATTTTTTGGGCACCTATCAATTCACCTGTGGTGACTACAAAATTGCTGTATTCAAATTTAACTGCAAAGTAGATCTATCAACAAAGTTGGCCTGCGCCAAAGTGAAAAAAATACGTATCTGAAATGTATTCGGATAATAAAGGTATTTTTTGCACATTTCAATTCACCTGTGGTGACTACAAAATTGCTGTATTCACATTTGAGTGCAAGGTGCATCAATGAACAATGCTGTAGTGCGCCAAAGTGAAAAAACACCTATCTGTAATGTATTTGGATAATAAAAGGTATTTTTTGGCACCTATCAATTCACCTGTGGTGACTACAAAATTGCTGTATTCAAATTTAACTGCAAAGTAGATCTATCAACAAAACTGGCCTGCGCCAAAGTGAAGAAACACTTATCTGAAATGTATTCGGATAATAAAAGATATTTTTGGCACCTTTCAATTCACCTGTGGTGACTACAAAATTGCTGTATTCACATTTAACTGCAAAGTAGCTCTATCAACAAAGCTGGCCTGCGCCAAAGTGAAAAAACACGTATCTGAAATGTATTCGGATAATAAAAGGTATTTTTGCACCCTTCAATTCACCTGTGGTGACTACAAAATTGCTGTATTCACATTTAAGTGCAAGGTGTCTCAATGAACAAAGCTGTAGTGCGCCAAGTGAAAAAAAACGTATCTGTAATGTATTCGGATAATAAAAGGAAATTTTTTGGCACCTATCAATTCACCTGTGGTGACTACAAAATTGCTGTATTACACATTTAGTAAAAGGTTGGCCTCAATGAACAAAGCTGTAGTGCGCCAAAGTAAAAAAAACACGTATCTGTAATGTATTCGGATAATAAAAGGTATTTTTTGGCACCTATAAATTTTCACCTGTGGTGACTCCCAAATTTGCTGTATTCAAATTTAACTGCAAAGTAGATCTATCAACAAAGCTGGCCTGCGCCAAAGTGAAAAAAACAGTATCTGAAATGTATTCGGACATTTAAAAGGTATTTTTGGCACCTTTCAATTCACCTGTGGTGACTAAAAAATTTGCTGTATTCACAATTTAAGTGCAAAGATGCCTAAATGAACAAAGCTGTAGTGCACCAAAGTGCAAAAAACAAGTATCTGTAATGTATTCGGATAATAAAAGGTATTTTTTGGCACCTATCAATTCACCTGTGGTGACTACAAAATTGCTGTATTCAAATTTAACGGCAAAGTAGATCTATCAACAAAACGGGCCCTGCGCCAAAGTGAAAAAAACACGTATCTAAAATGTATTCGGATAATAAAAGATATTTTTGGCACCTTTTAATTCACCTGTGGTGACTACAAAATTGCGGGTATTCACATTTAAGTGCAAAGTAGCTCTATCAACAAAGCTGGCCCGCGCCAAGTGAAAAAAACACGTATCTGAAATGTATTCGGATAATAAAGGTATTTTGGGCACCTTTCAATTCACCTGTGGTGACTACAAAATTGCTATATTCACTTTTAAGTGCAAGTTTCCTCAATGAACAAAGCTATAGTGCGCCAAAGTGAAAAAAACACGTATCTTTAATGTATTCGGATAATAAAAGGTATTTTTTGGCACCTATCAATTCACCTGGGGGTGACTACAAATTTGCTGTATTCAAATTTAATGCAAAGTAGATCTATCAACAAAGCGGGCCCTGCGCCAAAGTGAAAAAACACGTATCTGAAATGTATTCGGATAATAAAAAGGTATTTTTGGCCCCTTTAAATTTCACCTGTGGTGACTACAAAAAATTGCTGTATTCACATTTAAGTGAAAATGTAGCTCTTCAACAAAGCTGTACTGCCCCAAAAAGGGGAAAAAAAACACATATCTGAAATGTATTCGGATAATAAAAGGTATTTTTTGGCACCTTTCAAACCTGTGCTGACTACAAAATTGTGGATTCTAATTTAACTGCCAAGGTGGCTATATCAACAAAGCGGGGATGGGCCAAAATTGAAAAAGAACACCTATCTAAAAATGTTTTACTGATAATAAAAGTGGAGTTTGACCTAAAAGAGACCTGCAGTTATAGAAAAAGATGTGTATCCTACTATAAGTTAGGCGGGCCCAATTTTCCAGGAAATATTTCAATAGAAAAACTGTTAATAATAAAGCTATTGCAGTGCAATGTCTACACTAAGTCTTGGTGAAATTATCCAGTATTATTTATGGCTTGTTGTGTTTTGCCCGCGGGCCCCCCCCCCCATGCTCCCCCCTGTGACTTTAAAAGCGGTTTGATTTTTTCTTTAAAATTCTCTACCTAACTGCATAAAATCTTCATCTCTGATCTAACTAAGTTGTAAGGATCACAGCTAAACAGTAGAGCTTTTTTCTGTGAAGAAAATAGAATAATTTTGCTGAGCTGTTTGGACACAGCAGAGCGCATGTCCTACTGCTATGAGACGCTGAGAGGACACTGATCATGAAAAAGGAAAGGGGTTGTTCTATGTAAAAACGAGGTCATGTGATTTTTCCAGCCAATCGCACCATACACATCCCAGTCATGACGTCGCACACACATTCTCACCCCGCTCTATTCTGTAAGCTGATTTGCTGGCCGCCCAAATGACAGGAAGTGCCGAAAATGGCGCGATATTTAAAAGATGATGCAGATTTTAACCTAAATTATCGCATGATCTAAAAATTTCGATCAACATAAAAACTGTGCCGATTTCAACTTTGTCGATAATAATCACTCAACACTAGTGAGCAACTTCCTTCCACCCACACAAATTGACAGTAAAATGCAGGAAATTGAGACAGGGCTCATTGACCAACTGGAGACATCTATTGCGTCTTCTTCATGTTCTAATGTCCCTGTGGAACAACATCAGTAACGTGCCAACAGGAGAATGGCAAGTGGCCATAGCAGCAGCAGCAGCTTTGGAAAAAATCTTGTTTGAAATAGTCAATTTCTTAGTGGGAATTTGTATTCTGAGGGTCTATAATGGCATCTGTGTGGGTTTTGGAGTCATGCTGCGGTAAAGGACAGGGATAGTTAATGTCCAGTTCACTAACATAGTGGTTCTAATACTTATTTCTTCACGCACTTTTTAGTCTGAGGGTCCATAAGGGCATCTGTGATGAATTTGGGGTCATGCTGCGGGAAAGGAAAGGGATAGTCAATGTCCAGTTCACTAAAATAGTGGTTAAAATACTTGTTTCTTCCAGCACTCTTTATTGTGAGGGTCCATAAGGGCATCTGTGAGGCTTTTGGGGTCATGTCGCTGTAAAAGAAACTAATAGTAAAGGTCTTATTGAAAAAAAGCTAATTTCACGCTCTTCAAGGCCATCAAAATGAACAGCTATTACTGGGTGGCCACCCTCCTTGATCCACGTTCCAAATCAAAAGTCTGCATTTCCTTCAACCCACTTCATTTGACAGTAGAATACATGAATTTGAAACAGGCCTTGTTGACCAACTGGAGACATCTGTTGCATCTTCTTCACCTTCTAATGTCACGATAGAACAACGTCAGCATCGTGACAGCAGTAGCATGGCTAGTAGCCGTAGCAGCAGCAGCAGAAGCAAGATTGGAAAAATTGTTTTTTAAAATAGTCAATTTCTTATTGCAAATTTTTATTCTGAGAGTCCATAAGGGCATTTTTGCTGGTTTTGGGGTCAGGCTACTTTAAAATGGATGCCAGGGGTGCCAATAGGGCATTATTTCTGTCAGGGGTCCTAATCAAAAAGGGCCTGGTGATATGTTAAACATAGGAAGTAGTAATGCGTGGGCGCCCCATTTGATTTAGCTGCATGTGGCCATGAAACGGTTAATAGATGACTGATGGCAGCCCTGGATCTCATCGTACCAACTCTAACTATGGCCCTGCCAGCTGAACCTTTGTGTTCCCCGTTGGGACGTTTTTGCTGCCACCACTATATGACAAGTTGTTGGTCCCTGGTGCAAAAAGTGATAGGGGTCTCCTGCCAGTTCCTATGTGCCATTTCCAATACCAGTGTCTTGTTTTGTGTCAAGGGGCCCCCTAGCAGCTGCTACCGCTGTACCTGCTGTGGCTACGCCATCCTCATCTTTTCTGTTAGCCATTGAATAGAATGAATTATTTTAGCCTGTGAATTTTTTTCTGTGACTCTTATAGCCTAATTGTCTTGACTAAGATGTACCAAATATCCAGTTTACTGTTGTGGATGTTAATTCCAGCTACACCTCACTTATGTGGGTATAAAAATGAACCTGGTCTTCCTCTCCCATAGACTTTAATGGTAATCGGCACCAAATCGTCATCGAAGATCGTACATCGGCGAGATTGTTCTCAAAATCGGTAATCATCTCAAAGACGATGATTTATCTAATCGCTTATCACTAAACCTTTCTTGTGCTTCAAAAATCATCAACACAGAAGATCGGAACAAGAGCGACAACTTGATCAGTGTGTTGTCCCTGGTGCAGAACACAGAGCTGAAGGTGCTGGATGCAATCGTTATGCACCAGCATGAGAACTTTCTGTGTTGAGACGTCATTCCTAGAATAAGACCAATGTGTTTTTAAGTAAGTGTGGAAGTCGTCTCATGAGAGTAGGTAACATTTTGTATGTTTTTCTAGTGAAGGTAAAAGGGAAAGGTGGGTGGTTTATGAGTAGAGTATAGGAGGAGGGATGGACGGGTGGAAAATGGGTGTTTAAAGTCAGTAAATGAAAGGGGTATTCCAGACTAAAACAGGATTTGTCCAAACCCTCTGATAGGTGCGGATCCCACCTTTGGGTCACAGTTCCCCAGATGTGCTTGAAACACTTATAAAAGTGAATGGTGAGAAGAGCAAAACTATGGCACAAGCAAAGGTTTGGGGGATAAGGTGAACCTCATTCTTAAAATACAATACAACAGTAGGTTGTAAAAGTATTAATACCCCCTTGAAATGTTCCTCGTGTTTAAATGTTACAGTCACAAACTTAAATTTACTTTATTGATATTTTATGTGATTAAGCAAGAAAATGATATGTGCTTTTCCAAATTTTTGCAAATTAAAAAACTGAAAAGTGTGACGTGCATATCTGTTCAGCCCCTTGAGTCAATTATTTGCAGAACCACCTTTAGCTGCAATAACAGCTGTAGTCTGCTGGGGGATGTCTCTACCAGCTTTATACATCTAGAAGCTTGAATTTTTGCCCATTCTTCTTTGCAAAATAGCTCTAGCTCAGTCAAATTGGTTTGCAAACGTGTGTGAAAAGCATTTTCCTGCCACAGATTCTCAATGGGATTTGGATCTGGACTGTGACTGGGGCATTGTAACACATGAATATGCTTTGATGTTAACGCTTTCATTTTAGCTTTGGCTGTATGTTTAGGGTCATTGCCCTGCTGAAAGGTGAACCTGCACCCCAGTCTTAAGTCTTTTTCAGTCTCTAACAGGATTTCTTCCAGTATTGCCCTGTATTTAACTCCATCCATCTTCCTATCAACTCTGACAAGCTTTCCAGTCCCTGCTGAAGCAAAGTCTCCCCCCCAGCATGATGCTGCCACCACCATGCTTCATGTTGGGGATAATGTGTTCTGGGTGATGTATAGTGTTGGCTTTCCTCCATACATAGTATTTGGCATTTTGATCTTATATGACCAGAGAACCTTCTTCTTCGTGCTTGCTTTGTCCTTTACATACACTACCGTTCAAAAGTTTGGGGTCACTTAGAAATTTCCTTATTTTTGAAAGAAAAGCAGTTTTTTCTCAATAAAGCTGACATTAAATGAATCAGAAATACACTTTATACATTGTTAATGTGGTAAATGACTATTCTAGATGCAAACGTCTGGTTGTTAATGCAATATCTATAGAGGGCCCCTTTCCCAAAAAACCATCACTCAGTGTTCTAATGGTTACATTGTGTTTGCTAACTGTGTGAGAAAAGCTATTGGATATTTTTTAACAAACCCCTTGAAAACCATTGTGCAAGTATGTTAGCACAGCTGCAAACAGTTTTGCAGATTAGAGAAGCTATAAAACTGACCTTGCTTTGAGCTAGTTGAGAATCTGGAGCATTACATTTGTTGGTTTGATTAAACTCGCAAAATGGCCAGAAAAAGAGAACTTTCATGTGAAGCTCGACAGTCTATTCTTGTGCTGAGAGATGAAGGCTATTTCATGCGAGAAATTGACAAGAAACTGAAGATTTCCTACAACGGTGTGTATTATTCCCTTCAGAGGAGAGCACAAACAGGCTCTAACCAGAGTAGAAAGAGAAGTGGGAAGCCCCGCTGCACAACTGAGCAACAAGCAAGTACATTACAGTCTCTAGTTTGAGAAATCGAAGCCTCACAGGTCCTCAACTGGCGGCTTTATTAAACAGTACCCGCAAAATGCCAGTGTCAATGTCTACAGTGAAGAGGCGACTCTGGGATGCTGTCCTTCAGGGCAGAGTGGCAAAGAAAAATCCATATCTGAGACTGGCTAATAAAAGGAAAAGATTAATATGGGCTAAAGAACACAGACATTGGACAGAGGAAGATTGGAAAAAAGTGTTATGGACAGACAAATCGAAGTTTGAGGTGTTTGGATCACACAGAAGAACATTTGTGAGACATAGAACAACTGAAAAGATGCTGGAAGAGTGGCTGACGCCATCTGTCAAGCATGGTGGAGGTAATGTGATGGTCTAGGGTTTATTTGGTGCTGGTAAAGTGGGAGATTTGTACAAGGTAAAAGGGATTTTGAATAAAGAATAGTGTTGAGCCGAACCGTTCAGAACCGTTCAGAAAATAGTTCAGCACGAACTTTACGGTTTTTCTGAACCCGAACTGAACCGAATTTTTGCCGCAAGTTAGGTAAAAAGTTCAGGTTCGGCACAGGCAGTCGGCGCCTTTTTCAGCTGCTTCCTTCTGTTTTGGCGGCCAGCAAATCAGTGCAGAGCACAGAGGTGGGGTTCAAAAACGTCACCGGTGAGGGTGTAGGGATCTCATTGGCTGGTAAAATCACATGTATGTCACTGTATTTCCTGTTAGCATTTTGCAATAGGATGCAAATTATACAGTGTGTCTTATAAGATGTGATGTAGAAATATGTATCTTATGTCTCATTATTATACTTTGTATCCAGTTTATATAAGACATATGTAATGTATATAGAATGTATCCAGTATAATCACTGTATTTGCTGTGTGTGAAGGCAGCTGTCATGCTACCCGCACAGTAGTAGTCTATTTCTGCTCACAGTGTTTGACCTTGGTGACCCCTGCCCGACTGCTCAGAAGTTCAAAAGATAATTAGAACTTACTCCCCCCCACCATACAGATCATAGCTGATACTATTACATAATGCACCACTATTCTCATACAGCCCCATGTATGGATGATCAGATACATTTAAAGTCTCTGTGGTAAAGCTGACTAGGCAACCGACATAAGAGATGCCATGTTTGGACATCATGAGCGGTAAGGGAGACAGCCTGACATGGCGCCCAGCAACCTGTGTCATCGGACTAAATGGGTTGTATTTTGAGGTACAAGCGGGGGCTCCCCATTTATCTGTGTGCAAGAACTATGCGTCGATAACATCTGTAACTGCCAGCTAAGTATCATTCTATTCTATCTTAATTTTATTTCTCTATTTATGTAATAAACCTTTTATTTTTTATACATTCTGCCTAATTGTAATTTATTTCTTGCACGCCAAATCAATCACCCGATTACAATTGGTGGCAGCGGTGGGATTGGCGTTACAAGAATTATTACAATTGTTTTATTGGGGAATAGCAATGTATATCTTAGCTGAGATGTTTAGTTTTGGGGTAGATGACAAAATTTGAGTCCAGTCCCCTGGTGAGTGCCTTAAGCAACATAGGGCACTCAAAACTCGATTTGGTTGCATCACCATTGCGACGGACACACCCCAGTCGATCGGTGGTGAATCTTGTACTGTATCTTTAACGGCTGAAGACCATAAGCAGAAAATGGGACTGGGACTGCTAGATGGCGCCAGTTAGAGACACAAGACAATTACTGAAGTAAAAGAGCAGGTGGTGATGTTTTAAAGAGACAGGAGAATGCTACAAGCCACATTGTAACACTGAACTAGCAGAGTGTCAATGTAGAAACAATATCTGGAATTGTTAGATTGTCAGTGATTGTGAACGAAATGCGGAAACTATTTAGGATGTATACTGACGTTTTGTGTTTCCTTCCAGGTATGTACCGTATTCCTGATAAAGTTATGAACAATTAAGAGCAAAAAGTTTTATAACATTTGGGTATAAGTTATTTAGTATTGTAATGGGTATCCTTTTAAATTGGGTTACAGCAAAAAAAAATTTAGCTCATTTTGACATCATAAGTGCACATTTTAATGTTTGTATTTTTCCCTTTAATACTCTTTCGATCCAGCAGTTGTCTGATAGCCGAGAATGGATGCTGTCACTAATATCTATTTTTCCCTATGTGAATATCTGGGTGGGGAATGTAACCAACCTTCTGTTTATTTTGTAGGAGCAAAAATAATTTTTTTGTGCACAATGTTTGTGATCTCACTTGTTAGCGCTAAAAATCTGGTGCAAATGAAAATAATGCAGAAGTTATGTGGCAGGAATGTTTAATTTGTTTTAGTCAAATGTAATCACTGTGGATAATGGTTGTGGTAGTTTCTGAAGGACTTGTATATTTCGGGGATCACTTGGGGTTCAGGAAATTGAGTTGGTGGTGTTTTTTCCCTATTTCCTGACCCTGTAAGGTGAGATTCCCCAATAAATGGTGCTTGTGGTAATGGCTATTGTTCCCTATCAACTAGGGGTGGTCCATGTTTTGTGGGGGCCTGTGACGGTCAATTACCCCCCTAATTGTGGTATTGGTTTAATCTTTCTGACTATTAAATGTATGTTGTCAGCTGGGTTGGAGGTTCCAGTTTATTATAAGGGAAAATATATGTTTTTTTGTGAGAGTCTATTGTACGGGCCCGTGTCTAAATTTGTCTTCATGGAGAGATCTCTCTCCCTTCTAAAAATGTCCTTGTGAGGAAACGCTGTACACCAATAAAACAGATCACAGACCTGTATGCCTTGTAAAAATCTCACAAGTATACTATAAAGTCGGGTGATATCAAATGCATGGAATGTACACTGATAATCTTGCATGTGTAACTAACCAACAGCAATGAATTTAAGAATAAAATAATTACTTACAGATTAAAATGGAGAGCCGTCCGAAGCTTGTGTGCCTGCTCACTGAGAAGCACATGGTGATTGACCTGTTGACCTCTGGAATGCTAATTATAAGTGCATAAGCAGCTGAATGTTCTCGCTTTATGTAAATCTGTTTATGTATGTTAAAATCTGTCTCTATAAAAAAAAAGGCCTTAGCAGTCTTCAGAAGTGAAAATCATATAAATATATTCTAGGGTTAATATTAAATGATGAAGAATATACATTTCACTTGAATTACACATATAAAGCGTACAGGGAAAGTGAATGAACCCGGATTGATTGGGAAAAAGGTTTCAAGTGTAAGAGCAAGGATATGTAGCAGCTCTCTGGGAAATTAAAGGGTTAAACATATGCTAGGGTGGGGTAGGAATTTAGGATATAGAAAAAACATTAAGGGTTTTATTAAAGAAAATCTGGGGAGGAAATGTTTCCATATATTGTGGTTTACAATAATTGACTATGCAGAAAAAAAAGGTAACATTATTGGGTTATTTTTTTGAAAAAGGTTAATGCTGACAAATTATCAATTATGTGAACACATGCATTACACCCAAATGAGAAAAAGGTGAGAAAACCCGAATAAAATATCTATGGTATAAAAAGGTTATGAAATCTATATGTTATGCACTGATATGATTATTACATTTATGAGGTTATACACTCTGAGCAGAAGAACGTCTTGTTCTTATTTCTAATACTGATGTAAGAGTCTTGTAATTATCTTAACTACACAATGATTAGATTATCTTGCTAGGTCAGAAAACCTCAAAGGCCAATGTGGGCGGAGTTTTTTAAAGGGATTGACAGTGGATTGACAGATTCAAGTGTGAATTTTACCATGTGACATTTTTTTATTAAATGGGGTGGTGAAGAATCCAACAGGATGTGACTGAGATCAAAACAAAGTGCCCACCCCCTCACTATATGTGACAACTGCAGTGAATGGAAGTCACACTGTGATTCAAGAGTCAAGTCTATTTTCGGATTTTCATTTTCAGTATTTGCAAATGAGCCTGAAGAACTGGATGGAGGTCCACAAAAGCCAAGTGACACCCCCCTGATGGAGGTCTGCAAAAGCAAAGCAACACCCCCCCTGATAGAGGTCTGCAAAAGCAAAGCGACAACGCCCCCTGATGGAGGTCTGCAAAAGCAAAGCGACAACGCCCCCTGATGGAGGTCTGCAAAAAGTCAAGCGACGCCCCCTGATGGATGTCTGCAAAACCCAAGCGACCCCCCCAATGGATGTCTGCAAAAGTCAAGCTGCGCCCCCTGATGGATGTCTGCAAAAGATGTCCCGTCTACAGATGGATGTCTGGATGTTTACACTGATGTCCTGATGTCGGAACTGACCACCATCTATGCGCCAGCACTGCCACAGAAAAGGGGCTCTACTAATCTGCAATTATCGTCATGTCTGCACCCCCTGTCCCATCGCAGGAAAAGATGGAGACAGGCTTTGAAAGGGCGGGCACAGATACCTTCTTAGTGTCTGTACTTTGGCCCACCGGGGAAATCTTGGGCACAATAAACCCCTCGTTTCCCTGCACCAGAGACCCATGCAATTTCTGGGTCTGAGAAGATTTTCAAGAGAGACTTTAAGTTCCCGATGACTGTCAAATCCTAAAACAACAAGTGGTTACCTTTGTGTTCAGCCCAATCAAGGCCGAGGTGGTTTTTCTGTAATGACCAACTGAAGAATATAGCAAGTGATACATAATATTGGTACTAATGATAATCTACTGACCCCTGCCCGACTGCTCAGAAGTTCAAAAGATAATTAGAACTTACTCCCCCCCACCATACAGATCATAGCTGGTACTATTACATAATGCACCACTATTCTCATACAGCCCCATGTATGGATGATCAGATACATTTAAAGTCTCTGTGGTAAAGCTGACTAGACAACCGACATAAGAGATGCCATGTTTGGACATCAGGAGCGGTAAGGGAGACAGCTCTGACTAGTATAAAAAGTCAGGATGTACCAGTGAGAGCTCAGCCTCGGCTGGGGCCTGACATGGCACCCAGCAACCTGTATCATCGGACTAAATGGGTTGTATTTTGAGGTACAAGCGGGGGCTCCCCATTTATCTGTGTGCAAGAACTATGCGTCGATAACATCTGTAACTGCTAGCTAAGTATCATTCTATTCTATCTTAATTTTATTTCTCTATTTATGTAATAAACCTTTCATTTTTTATACATTCTGCCTAATTGTAATTTATTTCTAGCACGCCAAATCAATCACCCGATTACACATTTCCAGCTTACTCTCTGTAGTGAACACACTGCTGCCTGGGTCTGCTGATTTGCCATCTGGTAGAAACAACATTTAATAGCTTTTTCACACAACAAAAGCTGCTAGTTAGATTACTTGTGGGGGGACAGCTAGCTTAGGGAATCACATCACTAGTTATGGAGTTAGGGAGTTTTGTATAGATATTCCATAAAAAAAAATTCTGTTCATAATCCTATTTGCCCATTGCAAAGTATAGGCATTTAAGAGCACTTGATTTGCTGTGAGGGTTCTTTCATACGACCCCATTTCACCGGTATTGCATAGAAAAAAATCTGTTTATAATCCTATTTGCTTGTTGCAAAGTATAGGCATTTAAGAACACTGTTGATTTGCTGTCTTTAATGCTTCAATAATTCTTCAATAAGAGACTGTGATCAAATCTTGACCTTTTTAATATTTACATTTTTGAACATGGTGCGAACTAGAGGTGGTAAGCAAGCAAGGAGGGGCGTAGTACATGGAGCTAGAGGTACGAGATAAGGTGCTCCTTCCAATGCTCCAGATAACACACAAGCGAGTACATCGTCAGTCGCAGGACCGTCAGGCCTGTCATCGCTTGTTCGGTTCCCTGTGCTCATTACTGAAGATTGGCGTCAATCCGTTCTTCAGTGGAGATCAGCGCCAATCCGTTCTTCAGTGGTTAACACTAGTGTTGAGCGATTATTATCGACAAAGTTGAAATTGGCACGGTTTTTATGTTGATCGGAATGTTTCGATCACGCGAGAATTTAGGTGAAAATCTGCGCATAATCTATTAATATCGCGCCATTTTCGGCGCTTCCTGTCATTTTGGCAGCCAGCAAATCAGCTTAGAGAATAGAGCAGGGTGAGCTGGGTGTGTGACATCATGACTGGGATGTGTATGGTTGTGATTGGCTGGAAAAATCACATGATCTCGTTTTACAAAGAACAGCCCTTCCTGTTCAGCATCAGTGTGTGTCTGTGTCTCATAAGAGCAGGACGTGTGCTAGGTCTCTCTCAATACATCTCAGCGAAACAGTTCTCTTTGTTCACACACACAACTATGCTTTTAGCTGTGAACATTAGAACATAGGTAGATTAGAGAATTTCGGTTTTTAGTTACTTAGGCTGAGAATTTTAAAGAAGCACCTAGCGCTGTAAAGCCGCGGTGGGGGAGAGGGGGAGAGTGCGGTTGAACACAGATTATTAACAGTTTTTGGCCAGTTTTTGGTGAAATATTAGCTTGTATTTTGTGCAGCCTGTACTTATATTAGGATACAGATTTTTCTAGTGATGCAGGTGTATTTGATAGGTGCAAAAACTCCTTTTATTATCTGTACACACGATTTAATTAGTTTTTTATTTTCTCTTTGGCGACTGCTCAGTTTTGGTTCAAAGTCTCTCTTGTACTTACTATAGGTTACAGAACTGTTTTCTAGTCACCGCAGGTGTATTTAAAGGTGGCAAAAACCACAGTTTATTTATCCCTACACAATTTAATTAGGTTTTGTTTCACATTGGAGCAGGCAATTTTTGTTAAAAGACCCCATTCTTGTTACGGTTATTTACCATACATAAAATTTGCTTGTAATTGGTTTTGTATTTCAGAGGTGCAAAAAAACCACCTATTATTATCAGTTCACTATTTAATTGTGTTTTTCACTTTGGCGCAGACCAGTTTGTTAAAGACCCACTTTGTACTTACAATAGGATACGACTTTTATTGAAAATGCAGGTGTATTTGATAGGTGCAAAAATCACCTTTTATTATCTGTAACGAATAATTACGTGTGTTTCACTTTGGCGCAGCCCAGTTTTGTTCAAAGTACCAAACTTTGTTCGGATATGACCATACATAAATTTGTCTTGTATTTGGTGTTGTATTTCATAGGTGCCAAAAACCACCTATTATTATCTGTACACAATTTAATTATGTTTTTTCCACTTGGGACATGGACATTCTTGTGAAAGACCCTCTTCTTGTTGTAATTACTATTACCATACATTAAATTTGCTAGTAATTGGTGTTGTATTTCATAGGTGCAAAACCACTATTTTTATCCATATATACATTTCAAATAGGGTGTTTTTTTTTACTTTGGTGTGCCAAAGTTTTGTTATAGACCACTTGTACTTAAATTTGAATACAGAAATTTTGTAGTTACTGTTGGTGTATTTCATTGGTGCAAAAAACACCGTTTGTTATCCGTGTAAATCCCTGGGACTGAAGGAAGAACACTGATAATTTTGTCTTACGGTTCTTCCACCATTTCACAGGTATTCGGTAGAAACATTTCAGTTTCTAATCTAGTTGGCTGTAGGGAAATTAGAGGGATTAAGAATAAGCTGTGATTTTCCGTCTTTTTATAAGGAGGACTGTCAAAAATTCTTCCATACTTTCTTAAATTTTTATCATTATGAACATGGAGCAAAAATGCAGGTGGTAAGGCGAGCAAAGAGGGGTGTAGGGACATGGTGGTAGAGGTACGAGAGAAGGTGCTCACCATTACAGTGCTGGCGGAAACACGCTTGCCAGCAGATCGTTGGTTGCAGGACCCGTCAGGCCTGTCATCGCTGGGTCCAGGGGCCCTGTGAATTCTCAGTAACGAACAGCGTCGCCAATCTGTCTTCAGTGGTTAATGCAACCTGCATCCAGCAGTCTGTACCTCCTTGTCTCCCAGTCACGGCCACAAATGTGTCATCTGCTTCATCAGCTATCCGTACTCCAACATGAAGTGAAGGCAGCCAAAATGTCAACTCGTGTTACCACCCCCCTGTGGATAATCCATTTTTGAAGACTCTTGATGACAAAATGGCGGTTTGGGGGTCAGAAGGCAGGTTAAGTGATCAAGAGGCCAAAGAGGATGATTTTGTCTTGCTTGACGGCCAAGTTACTGATGCCATCAGGGGGAGGAGAAGGATAGCCGGTCAATCGGCAAAAATCCCAGGCGGTCGGCAAGCCTTGCCAGTGCTTCTTGCTTATAGCGAAGCTCGTGGATGCAGAAGTTCCCAGGTCGAAAGTCTCCTCCGAGTTGATGATGATGATGACGTCATTGTGGATCCAACGTGGTCTTTTTCAGCAGGAATTTGTGCGAGACGCTTCATCACTGGTCGAGGAGGAGATGAATGGGGTAGTGTCAGTACGGGCCCGTTTCAAAAAAGGGAGAGGGCGGTCGCAGAAGTCCGATGAGATGTTTCGACAGCCACGATTCAGCGGATAAACCGCTACTCGCTTATCGCGTCGAAAAGTCCAGGACCCTCTCAAGCCCTGGGCCTTTTTCGAGCAAGACTCTGATTCACCCATCGATGTCACATGCCGCATTTGCCGTAAACGCAGCAGTAGAGGCAAGAATCTTTGGTGTTTAACCACCACAAACATGTCTAGTCACATGCAGCGAATGCATCTATGAGATTGAAAGGAAGGCACACTTGGCCAAAAAGGCCACATCGATGCGGGCTTCCAACACTGTCACACCCTCTGTCTCCGCCTCCTCCTCTCCCGCCTCCAACAAGCGTTCTCAGCTTCCACAAGTCTCTCAGAGTCATGATCAGGGATCAGCCTCCGCTTCAGCCTATCCACCGATTCGACCCGAGTACCTCCAGCACCACCAGAGAGACCAATCCACCCATTCTCCTTCCACCAGTTTGACAACATGCACACCGTTTACGCGGCCAGTCTAGCAGCACAGCCTTCTGTCTTCCAGGTTTGGGAGCAGAAGAAAACACTTTAACCCAAACCATTCACAAAGCCATAATGCATTGAATGTCGGCGATTGCCAGGCTTTTGGCCTTGGAAATGTTGCCTTTACGTCTGGTTGGGACACAGATGGGTTCACGCCACGTCATGGTCCTTGCCTGGCCCCAATACCAGATGCCGACAGGCATTGCTTTTCCAGAAATGACCGTCCCTGCCCTGCCAGCAGTGTCATCTAAAATGTCAAGCGCATTGTCTGCTTCTGTGTCTGGGAAAAAGTCCATCTGACATTCGACAATAAGACTAGTAAGCACGGCCTAGGCGCTAATATCTCTGTGACAGCTCACTGGGTGTGCTGGGTGGATGTCCATGGTGGTGACGGTGGCTCTCAGGCTCGGAGCACGCTTCTCCAAAAACCACAGGGATGGTTGCAGGGTTCTTTCCACCAAGGTCCTCTGGTGGCATCATGTGCCCAGAGAAACCAGGGCAGTGTTGAAATTAATCTGTCTTGGAGACTGTCCCACACAAGTTCAGGACAGGAAGCTGTTGGGCGGCTCTACGCCTAACGAGAACGAGCGCAGGCTGGGTGACAAGAACCTTCGTGCCAGCAAGGTGGTGTGCGATAACGGTCGAAAATCTCAGCTGCCGCCTTAAGATCAGGATAGGCTGCGAGCACATCCCTTGCATGGCACATTGTCATGAAACTTGTCGTCCAGAAAATTGCTAAGCGCTTACCCGGAATCTGGGACTGCCTGCTGAGGATTGGCTCGATGGTCTGAGTCGCACTTCCGCCGTTCGCACCCTGCTTCATCGCCTGGCTGCTTTTTTTTGCAGCGTCAGCTCGGGCCTACCCTCTACCCATCTCATGTTGAGTGGCTAAACACCTGGAACTCAACCTCCACATGCTCAGAGATTGTGGCAGCAGCGCAATTGCATTACGCAGTACGAAGGACACATGGCCCTGACAAGGCAGCGGGGGGGTGCGAAAATCGGGGTTGTTGAGCCACCGAGTGTGGAGGAAGGATGTGAAAGAGCTCTGACACCATCCTTGCAGTTTTGAAAGAAGCCACCAAAATGGGTCAGTGCGGACAATGCCCTTGTCAAACATGTGCATTGTGTGTAGATCTTAGTTCTGGAACCGTGTTGGACACTCTGGAAACATTAGTCCCACCAAGCGACGTGAGGAGGAAGACGGACACAGATGCGGACAAGGAGCCTTTCTCTCCGTCGTCGAATCACAAGGCCCGACTGTTTCTCAATTATATCTGTCTTCATTAGGCAGTGGTTCGGGGTCCAGGGTAATGCAACGGCGGCGCCTCAGCTCTCAGGCGTGCATCATCTGAGGCAAGTTCAGGGGGCTGTGTTGATGCTGTTGCGGAGGAGCGGTGGATGAGGAGGAGGAGGATGGTATTTCTGGACACCGACGTTACCGACGTCCTCTTGCCTTGGAAAGAGGTTGGCGCGAAATTTGAGGCGGGTGGAGGAAGATGAGGGAGGAAGATCAGTTTGCTAGTACCCCTCGACCCAGAGGCTTGGGAAATCATGGCTCTATCTCTCACATGAGTGCTTGGATGCTCCATTTCCTCCAACATGATCCTCGAATTAAGGCCATCAAAATGATGTATACTGTTAACTGGGTGGCCACCCTCCTGGAATCCCCGGTTACAAAACAAAACTCTGCACTTTCTTCCACCCACCAAATAGAGAGTAAATGCAGGTATTGGAGTCTTGTAGATTGATCAACTGGAGACATCTCTTTAGTCTGCCTTCACGTTCTTCAAATTGTCACGGTGAACAACGCCAGCGACGTAACAGCTGTAGAGTGCCAAGTAGCCGTAGTGGCAGCGCAGCGGCATGTGGGAGAAGCCTAGATGGGTGACATCTGGCAATCTTTATTTACCAATGCACCAACGCATGTAATGCAGGGCACACATACAACACACAGTGACCAGCTTAAGATCATGGTGCACGACCTTCTGCGTTCAACACCGATTGTGTTTTTGTTATGTGTTCCGGACCCAATTGACTTCTGGATATCACAATTGGATGAATGGCCGAGCTCGCTCGCCACGCAATAGAGGTGTTGTCCTGCCCAGCGCCAGCGTCATATCTGAGCGGACCTTCAGCACAGCGGAGAGTCATTACAGACAAACGCATCCGATGGCTTCCCACATGAATAATGTGGGATCGTTTGATTTTTCATCAAGATTGAATCAGGCATGGATCTCTGATGATGTTGTGGCTCCCAAAGTGCCGATGGTAACCACATTAGATTGCCGCGTCTACTTCAATTACTCTTCAATTAGAAATGGTCCTCATGAAAAACCTTTTTTTAAAATGATATTTCTTACTGCAATTTTTATCTCAGTTCCCAAAAGTTTCTTTTTGTGGTTGATTTTGCTGTGAGGAGACTGTAAAAGGACTCCAGGTTTATTGACAAAAAACCGTATTCCATTTACTCACTTATTTTAGAATTTTTCGCATTGTCAATGGTTTTGGGGTTGTGCTGTAGTTTACAGCTATAATCATGGTCCTCTTGGAAAGAAATGTGGCTTTAAGTGGCATTTCTCCCTCACAATTATTAACAGAGCTGAGACAGTCATTTTTTATAATTTTTTGGGGTATAGTGCTGTGAGATAGAGCTTAATCATGGTCCTTTGGAACAGAAATTGGTTTTAGAGGCCATTTCTCCCTCAAATTTTTAAACAGTGGCTGGAGATGTCATTTTTATTAATTTTTATGGGTTCATGCTGTTTTGACAATGCAGCAATACTACAGGGTCCTACTTATAAAAAAAAAATGTTGGTTTTAACTGGGACATTTGTTCTTCCAAACCTTTCATGAGTGGTCAATGGTCATGTTTTGAAATTTTTGGGGCATTTTGCTGTGAAGTGCAGCTATACTACAGGTCCTATTCTAAAAAAATTTTGTTTCTAACGACATTTGTTCTTCCAAATTGTCAAAAAGTTTGGGTCAAGGGGTTCCTTTTTTTTGGGGAATTTTTTTTTTTTTGGGGATTTTTTCGTTTTGGAAAAAAAAAAAACATTTTTTTATTTTTTTTCTACAGGTCCCATTCTTAAAAAAATTTTTTTTTCTAACCCGACATTTGTTCTTCACAATTTTTTCAAAATGGTTAAAAGGGGCCCTGTTTTGGGAATTTTTTTTTTTGGGGGCACGTTTCTGTGAATTGCAGCTATTTTTTTACCCGGGGGCCATTGTAAAAAAAAGTGGCTTTAACAGACTTTGTTCTTCACAATTTTTCAATAGTGGTTCAAGGGTTTTTTGGGGGCTGTTTTTAGAAAAAAGGAATTTGGGTTTTTGGGCCAAAGTTTAAAGGAAACATATTGCAAAATGACTTTGTTTTTGCAAGATCTATAACATAAATAGCAATCCCCATTTTTAAAAAAAGTGTTTTTTTTTTTGGGAAATTTAAAATACTTAAAAAAAATGGCCTGCCAAAAATTGGGGATACAAAATTTTTCCTCTGAGGGTTTTACAAGGGAGGTACGGAAAACATGAAAAAGATGTAGGTTACCCAAAGGGCAAAGGGAATGTCAATGCCAAATTAACTAAAATGGTGGGTTGAAAAAATCCTTTTTTCAGGGAATTTTTTTTAAACTGTGGGGGTCAGGGGCAGTTTTTTAAAGGTTAAAACTGTGGTAAAAGAACAGGGGATAGTCAATGTTAGTTTAACTTAAAAAGGTGGTTTTTAAAAACTTTCCTTTTTTCCGGGACTTTTTTTAAACTGTGGGGCCCGACGGGTTTTTTGGTCATTTCTGCGGTCCAGGAAGGTAAAAGTCAATGTCCAGTTCAAACCAAAAAGGGGGTTTTTCCAAAAAAAAACTTTAAACTTTTCCGGGCCAAATTTTTAAACTTCTTTTGGGTCCTTTTTGGGGGGGGGCCTTTTTTTGGGGGGTTTTGGGGGGTCATTTTGTGGCCCAGGACAGAAATTTTTAGTCAATTTGTCCAGTTTAACTAAAAAAAAGGGGTTTAAAAATTTCCTTTTTTAAAGGGACTTTTTAATCTGTGGGGTCAGACAGGTTTTTAATTTGGGCATTTCTGGGGGTAACCAAGAAAGGTTTTAGTCAATGTTTAAATTCAAAAATAAAATGGTGGTTCAAAGACTCCTTTTTCCCGGCCCCTTTTTTAAACTGTGGGTCAACAGGTTTAATGGGCATCTGCAGTCCAGGGCAGGTTTTAAGTCAATGTCCCGTTCAACTAAAATGGTGGTTCAAAAGGGTCCTTTTTCCCGGGACTTTTTTTTAAATTTTGGGTCCAGACAGGGTTTTAAGGGGCATTTCTGGGGTACAGAAAGGTATAGTTTTAATGTCTAGTTCAACTAAAAAAGGTGGTTCAAAGGGCCCTTTTTTCCCGCACTTTTTAATTGTGGGTGAGGGGCAGGTTTAATGGGCATACTTTGGGACAAAAAACAGGCATAGTCAATGTCCAGTTTTAAATAAAATGGGTGGTTGAAAGACTCCTTTTCCCCCCCCCCCCCCCCCCCCCGCCCCTTTTAAAAATTTTGGGTCATGCAGGGTTTTAGGGTCAAAGCTGCGGTCAGGGCATGTAAAAGTCAAAAGTCCATTCCCAAATAAAATGGGTGGTTTTTTAAAAAATCCTTTTTTGGCACCCCTTTTTTTTTTTGTGGGTTTAGACAGGTTTAAGGGTAAAGCTGCGGGTTCCCGGAAGGGATAGTCAAAGTCCAGTTCAAGTTTAAAATTTTGGTTCTAATAATAGCCTTCTGGCATTTTTTTAATTTTTGGGTCATGCGGTTTTTAAAGGGGCAAGCTGTGGTCAAAACCGGGTAGTTTAATGGTCTGTGGGTTTTTTTCTGGGGGCATTTTTTAACCTAAGGGGTTTTTGCCTAAGATGAAAGTATCCATTTGGGCTTTGCGGATTTTAATTTCCCGCTTTTTCCAGCCCTTTTGGGTGTTTAAAAAGGGAAAGGGGGTTTGCTCCCCCTCCCACAGGGCTTTAAGGTCATTGGGGATAAAACCCATTTAAAAGACCCTTTAGAAATTTTTTCTTGATAATTGACGATATCGACTATTTGACCCGATGACGAAGTCGAAAGAAAACCTCATCCCAAGTTTAAAAACCCCCCTTTTATCCAGCATTTTTAAACCTCCTCTTCCCCTCAGGGCAAGGGGGACAAAATGTCATCATCATCAGTTTCCCAAAATGAAGGCCCAAAAGTCACCCCAAAAAAACAGACCGCTCCCAGATAAACCCTTTCCGAAGAGCTCTTTGATTACACAATGTGGTTGGGATTAGAAGGCATTTCAAAAGATCAAGAGGCCAAAGAGGATGATTTTGTCTGCTCTGACGCCCAAACGCTGATGCTCACAGAGGAGGAGAAGGAAGCTGGTCCATTGACAGAAATATCAAGCAGTCAGTTGTGCCTCGCAGTGCCTGTGGCTTCTAGCCCGCAGCTTGAGGATGTAGACTGTCAGAAAGAGGAAGTCACCTGTGATGATATGGTCTTTTGGGCAGCAGCTGGTGAGTGCATCATCAGTGAAGGAGGAGGATGATGGGGTAGTGTCAGTACAGGTCCGGCCTCAGAAAGGGAGAGGGCGGTCGCACAAGTCCACTGACATTAATCCACCAGCCATGGTCAGTGGTGGCAGCAGGAACACTGCTACTAGGTTTTCACCGTTGAAGAGGTCCAGGACCTGTGAAGCCTGGGCCTTTTTCGATCAAGCCTCAGATTCGCTGACCGACGTCATATGTCAGCTTTGCTTTCAACATTTCAGTAGAGGAAAGAATCTAAAGAGTTCAAACACCATGAGCATGACCAGGCACTTGCATGTAAAGCATGAATTGCTGTGGAAGAATCACTTGGAGAAAAAAGGCCACACAGGTCCTGGGCTTCCAACCACCGTTACATGTTCTGACTCCGCCACTTCCACGCCCAACCGATCCTCTGCTGCCGATGTGCTGGAGCAGCATTGGCAAGCACCATCCCCAGTCCCAGACACTATCGGCCAATTCCCAACACCAGCAACACAGTCTAAACCTTCCCCTTCCACAAGTCTGACCTGCACGCCATACAGCAGCCAGTCTACCAGCCAGCCTCCTTTGTACCAGGTGTGGAAGCAGAAGAAATGCTTTCACCCCAGCCATCACAAAGCCAAAAGCCTGAAAGTCGGCATTGCCAGGCTGTTGGCCTTGGAAATGTTGCCTTTCCGACTGGTTGACACAGATGGGTTTTGCCACGTCATGGCCCTGGCATGCCCCCCAATATCAGATGCTGAGCAGGCATTTCTTTGCCAGAAAAGCTGTTCCTGCCCTGGCCTGCCACATCGCAGAAAAGATCTCCAGCACGTTGGCTGAATTTGTGTCCACCAAAGTCCATCTCACTACAGACACATGGACTAGTAAGCATGGTCAAGGGTGTTACATCTCACTGACTGCTCAATGGGTGAGTTTGGGTGGATGACAATGCCTCTGGTGATGGGTCTCGGCTGACACTCTTCAACACTGCTGGGATGGTGCAGAGTCCAGATCCCCAACCTCGATGGGTAGCATCACATGCCAAGAGAAACTAGGCCATTCTGAAATGAATCTGTCTTGGAGACCGTCAACACACAGGTTAAGAGCTGTGGGCAGCTCTGCGCACTCAGACCGACCAGTGGCTGGATACTAAGAACCTAGCGCCAGGCAATGTGGTGTGCGACAATGGGAGAAATCTCCTTGCCGCCCTTAGGATCGGTAAACTTACGCACATCCCTAACCTGGCACATGTCCTGAACTTGGTTGTGCAGAAATTTCTCAAGCGCTACCCGGGTCTTAACTGTCTGCTGAGGAAGGCTTGAGGTCTGAGCTCACACTTCCGGCGTTCGCACCCTGCTTCAACACAACTGACAGCATTGCAGCATCATTTTGGCTTCCCCATCAACTGTCTCATTGTTGACATGGCAACACACTGGAATTCCACCCTCCACGTGCTCCAGCGATTGTGGCAGCAACGTAAGGCCATTATGCAGTATGAAGTGTCGCATGGCCTGACGAGCAGTGGTGCGGACCTCGGGGTGTTGAGCCACAGAGAGTGGAGGGAAATGAAGGATCTCTGCGATATCCTTGACAGTTTTGAAGATGCAACCAAAATGGTCAGTCAGGATGATGGCGTTATCAGCATGACCATTGTGGTCATATTTTTCTGGAACAAGTATTAGACTCTCTGCAGCAGCAGGTCCCGGCAGTGATGGAGGATGATGAGGCAGACACAGAGCCTTACTCACCGTCGGATGTAGAAGGCCCGACTGTTTCCCAATTGAATCGGTCTTCTTTAGGCGGTGGTTCGTGGTCCAGGGCGGGTGCAGGACAGCATTTCAGCTCACAGAGTAGAGGGCATGACACTAGCCACTCCTCTGATGATGGTCAGGATGAGGAGATGGAAGAGGATGAGGAGGCAGGGGTGGACACCACCGGTAGTGAAAACCATTTGGTGGTAAGAGGTTGGCACAGATTTCAGGAGGAGGAAGAGGAGGAAGATCTGGTTAGTGCCCCTCGACCCCAAGGCTTTGGAGATGCTGGCAGCATCTCACACATGAGTGCTTGGATGCTACATTACCTGCAACATGACTCACGCATCAGGGCATTAAAAATGAACAGCGATTACTGGGTGGCCATGCTCCTTGATCCACGTTATAAATCATAAGTGAGCACTTTCCTTCCACCCACACAAATTGACAGTAGAATGGAATTTGAGACAGTGCTCATTGACAAACTCGAGACATCTGTTGCGTCTTCTTCACATTCTAACGTCATGATGGAACAACGTCAGCAACGCGCCAGCAGTAGAGTAGCAAGTAACCGCAGCAGCAAGCAGTGTGGCAGAAGCGAACTGTTAACATTTTTAACTCGGTTTTTACCAACTCACCAACGCCTGCAAGGCAGGGCAGCATTCGGACACACCAAGACCACCTTCAAAGCATGGTCCATGAATACCTGCGGTTCAACACCCATGTTTTTGGTCTTGATCTGGACCCATTCAAATTCTGGGTGTCCAAAATGGATGGATGGCTTGAGCTTGCTCGACACACCATACAAATTTTATCCTGCTCTGCAGCCAGTGTTATCTCAGAACGCACTTTCAGCACAGCTGGCTGGGTGATAACTGACAAACGTATCTGTTTTTCACCTGACAATGTGGATCGTTTGACATTTATCAAAATGAATCAAGTGTGGATCTCTGACGATTTTGTTGCCCCTGTTGCCGAGGTCACCGACTAGTTAACTAGTCTAGTCTTCTTGACAATGTGAAATACACATCCATCAGTCATCTATTAACATCAGTCATCAGTCCGTCTACCGTAAGTCATCTATTAACCATTTCAGGCCCCATACAACCAAATCAAATTGGGCCCCCATTACTACTTCCTATTTTTTTGTGACAGATTTGTTGGCCCCTTTTTGATTACAGACCGTGATAGGAGTACTGCCTGTACTGCCCTTTTGGCACCCCTGGCGTGAGCAGCTGCTACGGGGTGCTGCATCCTGAGGTGTTCCAAAAGCCCCTTTGACACATAAGAAGACACCTGTATTGGAAATGGCACATGGTAACTGGCACAGGTGCAAATAGGGCAGTAATCCTGTCAGGGGCTCTAATCAAAAAAGGGCCCAGTGATATTTTAAAAATAGGAAGTAGTCAGGGGTGGGGGCCCCATTTGATTTAGCTGCCTGGGATCCTGAAACGGTTAATAGATGACTGACGACCCCTGCATCCCCTATAACTACAGCCCTGCCAGCTGAACCTCCAGGTTCCCCGTTGGGATGTTCTTGCTGCCATGACATATATGACATGTTCTTGGGCCCTGGTGAAAAAAGTGATAGGGCGATCCTGCCAGTTACCATGTGCCATTTCCAATACCAGTGTCTTCTTATGTGTCAAAGGGGCCCCGTAGCAGCTGCTAGCGCGGCACCTCCTATAGCTACGCTGTCCTCATCTTTTCAGTTAGCCATTAAAAGGAATGAATTATTTTAGCCTGTGATTTTTTTTCTGTGCCTCTTAGAGCCAAATTTTCTTCACTAAGTTGTTCCACGTATCCATTTTACTGTTATCGATGCTAATTGCAGCTTCTCCTCACCTGTATGGATATAAAAATTAACCAGAACATCTTCTCCCATTGACTTTAATGGGGTTCAAAGTTCAGTTCGAGTTCGACTCGAACTTCAAACCGAACTTCTCAAAATTCGAGGTTCTACTGTAACTCGAACTTTTTAGGGTTTGCTCATCTCTAATAAGGAAGGCTATCACTCCATTCTTCAACGCCATGCCATAACCTGTGGACAGCGCTTGATTGGAGCCAATTTCATCCTGCAACAGGACAATGACCGAAAGCACACCTCCAAATTATGCAAGAACTATTTATGGAAGAAGCAGGCAGCTGGTATTCTATCTGTAATGGAGTGGTCAGCGCAGTCACCAGATCTCAACCCCATTGAGCTGTTGTGGGAGCAGCTTGACCGTATGGTATGCAAAAAGTGGCCATCAAGCCAATCCACCTTGTGAGAGGGGCTTCTGGAAGCATGGGAGAAATTTCTTAAGATTACCTCAGTAAATTAACAGCTAGAATGCCAAACGTCTGCAATGCTGTAATTGCTGCAAGGGGAGCATTCTTTGACGAAAGCAAAGTTTGATGTAGAAAACTATTATTTCAAATAAAGATCATTATTTCTAACCTTGTCAATGTCTGGACTATATTTCTATTCATTTTGCAACTCATTTGATAAATAAAAGTATGAGTTTTCAGGGAAAACACAAAATTGTCTGGGTGATCCCAAACTTTTGAACGGTAGTGTAGCTTTTTTCAAACTGCAAACAGGATTTCTTATGGTTTGCTTTCAGAAAGGGCATTCTTGCCACTCTTCCATAAATTCCAGATTTATGGAGTACATGACAAATAGTTTTCCTGTGGACAAATTCTTGCACTTGTGCTGTGTCTCTGCAGCTCCTCCAGAGGGAACCTTGGCTGCTTCTCTAATTAATGCTCTCCTCGTCTAGGATGTCAGTTTAGGTGGACAACCATGTCTTGATAGGTTAGTAGTTGTGCCATACTCCTTCCATTCACAGATACATAGTTACATAGTTTGTAAGGCCAAAAAAAGACAGACGTCCATCAAGTTCAGCCTATTTTCCTATAATGTTGATCCAGATGAAGGCAATAACCCCAATGAGGTAGAAGCCAATTGTCCTCATTTTAGGGAAAAAAATTCCTTCCCTACTCCAATCTGGCAATCAGAATAAATCCCTGGATCAACGACTCTCCTCCAGAGTCCTAGTTACTCTAACTTGTTATATTATTGCACTCTAGAAATGCATCCAGACCCTTTTCGAACTCTGTTAGTGAATTCACCCTGATAAGGTCCTCTCGCAGAGAGTTCCACAGTCTCACTGCTCTTACAGTAAAGAATCCCTTTCTATGTCTATGCAGAAACGTTCTTTACTCTTGGCGTAGAGGATGCACCCTTGTTCTCGATATAGTCCTGGGTATAAATAGATCTTGGGAGACATCTCTATATTGACCTTTAATATATTTAAACATATTTATTATGTCCCTGAAGCCGTCTTTTCTCTAAACTAGATAACCTTAATCTTGCTAATCTTTCTGGTATTGCAGTCCACCCAGTCCTTTTATTATTTTTGTTTCCTTTAAACCTCTTCTAGCTCTACAATGTATTTCCTGTGTACTGGAGCCCAAAACTGTACACAATATTCCATATGTGGTCTGACCAGTGACTTGTATAATGGGAGAATAATGTTCTCATCATGTGCATCTATGCCCATTTTAATACACCCCATGATCCTGTTTGCTTTGACAGCTGCTGCCTGACACTGGCTACTACAATTAAGTTTACAGTACTGTCCACCAGGATTCCCAAATCCTTCCCCATTTTACTTTTTCCCAGCGTTTTTCCGTTTAACAAGTAATCATGTATTGTAATTTTCCTCCCCATGTGCATAACCTTGCATTAACTGTGTTAAACCTCATCTGCCAGTTCTCTGCCCAAGCCTCCAACTTATCCAGATCTCTATTGTGTTAATTACTTTACAGAGCTTAGTATCATCTGCAAAGATTGATATTCTACTGTGCAATCCATGTGTAAAATGTAATGAATGTAATAAAGATAATAAGGCCCAATATTGACCCCTGTGATGCCCCACTAGTAACAAGGATCCAGTCTCAGTATGTACCATTTAACTCCACCCTTTGTTTCCTATCACTGAGCTAGTTAGTTATCCACTTGCAAACATTTCTCCCCAGTCCAAGCATTCTCATTTTACTTACCAAACTTTAATGTGGAACCGTATCAAATGCTTTAGAAAAATCTAGATATATGACATCCAATGTCTCACCCGATCCAGTTTAGAACTAACTTCCTCATAGAAGCTGATGAGATTAGTTTGACAGGACCAATCCTTCATAAACCCATGCTGGAACGGAGTTATACATTTATTTACAGTGAGATTCTCCAGTATAGTATCTCTTAGAAAACGTTCAAACGGGCATGGCCTGAGCAGGGGATGAGATCGGATGCGTGGTAGATTAGCTCCAGGACCGAGCTTCATAACTCAGCCCTACTAAGCCTCAAAAAGTGGACAGGAAGACTTAAAAAGTGGATCCCTGGCTGCCTGAGATTGAGTTCTTCCCTCCGGTACCACAGACTCCCAGCTTGTACAGCTATAGCCTGAGAACCAGGCAGAAGTGTCTCCGGCCTCATAGAGAGGGTAAGCCCTTCTTCTCTGCTACCTGGGTACCTCCATTTTACAGAATATATACCCCAGATAGTACAGGACGCTCCCCTGGAGATCAGGCTCTCCCTGACAGGATGTGGGCTGCATCCCTCCTCCTACATATAACTACACTTAATCACAGGGGACTAAAAGTAACAGTCATATATTGGAATATATTTACAGAGACTAAAATAGGCCTCTCTCTGGCTAATATCAGTGCAATACATCTCTCAGCCAAGAGAGATCTGAACTGCCGCAAGCTAGTATACCCTGCACTGACTCTTTATTTTCTGTGCCTGCTATCTCCTCTGGGGACTCATTTACTTGCCTGCACATAGCAACTATCAGGGCACATAAGACACAACACAGAGATACCCCCAGCCTCTGGCTCTTCCTTGTATAACCCTCTCATCCAAGAGAGATCTGAACTGCAGCAAGTTAATATACCCTGCACTGACACTGTATCTTTTTTGTGCCTGCTATATCCTCTTAGAAAACATCTACTTGCCTGCACATAACAACTATCCGTGCACATAAGAGTCAACAAAGAGCTCCCCTACATCAGCGCCTCAACCGTCGGCTCTTTCTTGTACAACCCTCTCAGCCAAGAGGGATCTGAACTGCCACAAGATAATACACCCTGCACTGATTCTGTATTCTCTGTGTCTGCTATCTCATCTGAGGAATCAATTATTTGCCTGCACACAGCAGCTATCAGTGCACACAGGACTCATCTAAGAGCTCCCTCACACCAGAACCTCAGCCTCTGGCTTTTCCTTGTATAACCCTCTCAGCCAAGAGAGAGATCTGAAAATGCGCAAAAATACCATATCCAACACTGTCTCTTTATTATCCATGCCTGCTATCTCTTCTGGAGAACCATCTACTTGCCTACACAAAGCAGCTATCAGTGCACACAAGATTCAACAAAGAGCGCTCTCATATCAGGACCTCAACCCCTGGTCATTCTTAAAAAACCCCCCATTACCAAGGGGGGATCTAAAATTCCCGCTTTTTAACTTTACCCTGCACTGACTTTTTTAATTGTTTGGGCCTGCTACCCCCCCCGGGGGAATCATCTACTTGCCTGCACATAGAAAGAAAACAGCCACACAATTTTCCCAAAAAAGAGCTCCCTCACTTCGGGGCCCCCCAGCTGCTGATTTTTCCTAGTAAAAAATTTCCTGTGCAACCCTCCCAAACCGCTGTTTTCAATTTTCTGGCTGCCCTGCAGTGGTTTTTGCTCAATCTCCTTCCCCGGTGTGCCCTTTAAAAGCTACCTTTTCCTAGACAGATTCCATCTAAAATTTCCTTTTTTCCCCCTGGGAAAAATCGGGGGTTTTGAATCTCCCATATTTTAAGTCCTTTTCTTTGTGCATTTCAATTGCTAGACGTCCCACCTTTTTTATTCACAAGTCTAAAATTTTTAAAAGTTTGAAAAGAGGAGAGGGGGAAAGAAGGGGGGGAAAAAAAAAATTTTTTCAACCACCAATTTTTCATACTGTTTTGTTCCTCCCCTCCATGTCTTTCACTGTGCTTCTTTAGGGGAGGCCCCCTCAAAGGAAAAACCTAAAGCCCTTTCCTACCAAACTTCCTGACTTTTTTCCCTCTTTCCCAACAAAATAAAACAAGTCAAAAAAAAGGCCTTCAATTTCTCATGGGCCCCCTCCCTCGGGCCCTCTTCAAGGGGGGGAATCATTAAATTTAAACCCCACGAAGAACATGAGTCGCACCCCTTTTAAAACCTCCACTTTTCAACTTCTTTCTTTGTTCCATCCATTTCTTCAGGCGCCCTTTAAGGAGTTTCTCAGCCCTTTTAAACAGGAACTTTTAATCACTGGTTAAAGAACCGAACATAAAAGAAACCAAAATGCCCAAATTTTCGCAGACTCCCACAACCCCCCCTTATTACGAAACAACGACCTAGAAAAAAAGGGAGGTCCAACCCCTGTAAAGCAAAGTTTGGATCTTAAAGATAGATCGGAGCCCATAAAAAATTTTCGCAAAAGGGGGATACCTGAGTCTGTTCAAACCAATCAACCCCATGGGTTTCTAACTGATTTTGATGGCCCCAAAACCCTTCCAAGTGCAACTCTCGAGACCTTTTTTAATTGGGGCCCGAATTCCACGGAATACTCAACCCGCGAAAGTCTTACCCAACAAGTCCCAACGTGTTCCCAAACTGCTCGCATACATTTTCTCCCCATAAAAGGAAGTTTTTTTCTGGGGGCCCTCCGAAAAATGGCCTTACCGGGAAAGTTTTCAACCCATCCTCGTTCCCGATTTTATCCGCACCACTAGTTGCGCAATGTGATTTCCAGCCCTTCAAAAGGTTCCCTCGGAAAAAAGGGAAATTGTTTACCGATGGGGTTTCCCCAAGGGAAACTTCTTATCATAGAGACGGCAACTCAATTAAATGCTTTTCCCCCGGGAAGAAGCTTGTTCCCCCTTAAAGGGGACACGGGGAAAATTAAATTTCCCCAACACGGTTTCCCAACCGGGTTTTGGAAGGGGCAAGCACTCCAGAAATGGAAACCCCCCCTATGGCCGATTAAAATTTCCCGCTTAGGTCAGGATCTGTATTTTGATTTTCCCCCGGGTGATTTTCCCCTTAAACCCTGTCTGCTCTTTCCCTTCCTCAACTTTGGACCCCTCCTCCGGGGAATTTGATATCAGGGGGACCGTTCGGGGGTCTTTTATTTTCTGCTTTCCCCTCTCAATTTGGGGGCCCGGGACGCCCCCATTCTCCTTCATCTAAGGGATAAAATTATGCAAATGTTGTTGCTTTCTTTTTTTTCTTTTTGTTGTTATCTAGGCAGGGGTTTTATTCCGGGGCAGACCTGTTGGTTATAAAAAACCCCCCTTCTTTTAAAATTTTTTTAAATTTTAATAGTTTTTCCCCTCTCTCCTTGACCATGGCGATTGAAATCCTCTCTCATAACTTTTTAAAGGGAAAAAAAACCCTTTTTAAACATTCAATTTTGGGAAAAGAAACTTGGGTTTAAAAGGGGACATTTTTGTCTTCAAGAAACACACCTATTGGAATGTTCTTTCCCATCGCCTTGAAACCCGACTTTTTTCCCACAAAATTTTTCAGGCCCATCCCACCAAAAAAAAGCGGATCGAATTTTATAAAAAAAAAAATTTTTTTCCCAAACTTACCCAAAAAAATTTTAAACCCCTTTGGGGTAGATATGTGATATGACTTGGGATAAAAACCCCAAAACCCATTCATTTTAGTTCCCTTAAAACACCCAATTTCCAAAAAAAATTATCTTTTTTCAGGAAAGTTATATTAAAAGACAAACAAGTGGGGGAAGGGAGGTTTGTTATGTGTGGGGATTTAAACCTGAAGGGATGGAATGCAAAGACAATCTAAATCACGTGGCGCCCTCTTATAAAATCTGAAGCCCTTTAACACTTGAGGAAGTTTTACTTTTTTTATCTGGGTAATATCCATTCATCTGAAAGAGATTTCAAAATCTTTTTCTCATCCCTTTTAGTTCTTTTTAAAAATTGATTTTTTTCCTTTTTGGGGGAAAAAAATGGTACTTCCCTAGTTGCCGCCACCATTTTGGGCCCCACATTACATGTCTCCATGCCCGGTCCCCCAAAAACCCTCAAATCCTTTTTTCCTACCTCCCGACCCCGTTTTTGGGAGAAGAAAAATTTACCTATTTAAAATTCACAAAAATTTGGTGTCATACTTGGACACTCTCTGCAGGTTTTTTTTTTTAAATTTGGAATATTAACTCAGTTTCCTCACCGAGCCCAAGGTTTCCCCAAACAAGGCATTCAAAAAGGGATTTTTATTAAATTTTACCGGGTCGTTCCCAAAAAAGATTTTTGTTCTGCGCTAGATAACCTCCTAAACCCCCTAATTAAGTCAGCAATAAAAATTTTAAAAAAATTCCCCCAACAAAAATAAAAAACACAAAATTTAAGCTACAAGGGAAAAACCCTTTTTTAATCTTATACCCAAACCCAACTGAAAAAAAACTTAGCTAAACAAATTGGGAAATTTCCCTATGTGCAGGGGATCCCCCCTTCTAGATTGCTTTCCTAAAAGGATTAAAATACAAAAACCCGTATTTAAAATTGCTTATTTAACAATTTAAAAAGGGACAAAAAAATTTCTAAAAACCCAAATAGACATTCCCAAATTCAATTTCCCCAATTTTATTTAAACTATAAAATTTTTCAAAATGGGGAAAAAACTTCCAACGCCCTCAGATATGATATCAACACCTTCCTGCCCTGGGTAGTTTTTACCAAAATTTGGGACGAATCTCAATTAAGCCCCTAAAAACCCCCCCTTTTCACCACCAAAATAAAAAAAAAAAATCGATCTAGTAAATTAAACAAACCCCCGGGGACCACAGGGGCTTCTCAAATGAATTTTAACCCCCCTTATTCTAAAGTCCTGGCCCCCATATGACAAAACATGTTTCGGATAAAAAGGCATCCCCCTCAAAACCCCCAAAAATTTTTACTGCAAGCAATCTTTAAACCACAATCCAAAACCAGGAAAAGCAGAAGACAAAGTCGCAAATTACAGACCCATTTCTTTTTTTTTAAACACGGATAAAAAATTTGAAAGCAAAGACCCTTTGCCACTAGACTTTGGGTTTCCATTCTTCCTCTTTTTCATTCAAAAATTCCCGGGCGGGTTTCATAGCGGGGAACAAGCAAGAGATCCCACTCAACGAAATTCTTGGGACCTGGTAAAAATTTAGCGGGGGACCCCCAAATCCAATGGGGTTTTAAATATTTAGGCTGAGAAGGTTTTTTTGACAGAGCAAACTAAAAAGGAAATTTGGAATTTAACTTAAAAAATTTGGGAATTTCTGGATTCCTGCTTTTCTGCTATTTTTGAAATATATTTCCTCCCCCTCTCCCGCAGTGTCTTTCCTCTGGTTTCTCTCAAATTCATTCACCCGAACAAGGGTTTCTGGGAATTTTTCCCCCTTTCCCCTTTGTTTTTTATTCTTTGTTTTCCCCCCAAGCTAAAGAAAATTGGGGAAAAACCCCTTAAATTTTCGGGTATTTTTACCCCAAAAAAACAACCAAAAAATAAGTCTATACGCAACGACGTCATGTTAATCGCTTCTAATCCGCCTCATCAATCCCCGGTATTCTGGATACCCTACGGGAATACTCCCCATGTCTCCTTCTAAAGTTAAATAAAATTTTAAAAACCTTTTGTCATCCCTACCCCAGAACCCCCTTTCCTAAGAATTTTTTTTTCCAACTGGCGCATCCCCATTAACTACCCGGGATTTTAAAATACTACCTCTCCACAAATGACCCTTTACCCAAAAAATTTTTACCTATTTTATGATGACTTTGAAAAAGAAAAAAAGAGGGGTGACCAAAAATTCCCTCTCCCCTAGGATAGCAAGAATAAACGTAAAAAAGATGAAGCTTCTTCCCCCTTTATTAAATATTTCCCCAGCAATTCCCAATTTTACCCCCCACACACAACCCGACTAGACCCTTTAACGTCTTTCCCATCTAACTTTTTTGGAAGGTTTAAAAAAACAAGGGTTTAAAAAGAAAAACCTTTTTTTACAGTCATAAAAAATGGGGGCTGGCGGGGACCAAATCAAAAAGATATAATTGGGCTATTTTTCTCCCAAAAAGGCCCTCCCTCTAAGGGCAAATAATATCTCTTTTTCTTTGGGGGAGTTGGAAGATTTTCTTTCACCTCCTGTTTTTTTAGCTCGTTTTAAAGGCCATGCTTCTGGGAGCCCCTGCCCCCCCCCTCCCCCTGCAAAATTTTATTAATCCCCTTTTGCCTGGGAAGGGAAATTTTGTATTTTAACTCCTGGGTTTTTCCCCCAAAAGGGGGGGGATGCCCTTTTTGGGTTTCTCAGATGCTGGGGGTGAAAATTCCCCCGACTCCTCCTGGTTAAACCTAAACCTCCACTCGTTAGACCAATTGTTTTCCCCGAAAACGGGGGACCCAAAATCCTTTGTGGAACCCCACGTCCAGCAATTGGGGAAAAAACCAGGATTTAAATTTTTCCAGTATCTCCAAAAACCGTCATCTCATACAATCAATTAACTGGCCCCCTTTACCCCCAAAACCCTTCAGACTTTCATAATTTTTTTAATTTGGGGAAAAAAGGGGGTTGAGAAAAGGGTTATCACTGCTTTTTCCATATGATTTCGAAGACGAGCGTATTAAATTTTCCCTTTCCAAAGGGCAAATGGGGGGGAAAAAGAAATTTTCAAAAAAATTTTTCCCGGAGGGAATTGGGAAAGTGCCCCTATTTGCCCCTTTTCACCACTAAATTTTTTAAAACCCTATTGAAAAAACCCTGCTAAAATTCCCCTTTGATGGAAAACCCCCCCCTACTCGCCCACCCATAAACACCCCGGGCAACCCAAAATTTTGTTGGAAAAACTGTAGCCCCAACCCGGAAAATCTATTTAATGTCTGGTGGGGGTGTCCAAAATATTAAGCGCTTAAAGGAAATCGGGTTTTTGCCTTGTTTCCCGAATTTTCGGCTTTTATTGTAAAACCCCCTCCGAAAGGGAGGTTAGACCTTTTTTTTTCTCCTCAATCCCCCCCTTCTTTAGGGCGGTTTTTTTTTTCCCCTGTTTTTTTTTTCTCCCTGAACAACAAATTTTTCCCCTTTTTATGGGAAAACCCCTCAAATTCCCCTCGCTCTCCCGATAATTAATTGAGTTAACCAAAAATTTCTTGTGAAAATTAAAAACTCAAATGACCCCCCTCATTTTTTTTCTTAAAAAGCAGTTGCTAGGGAACCCCTGGTTCTTCCAATTCCCGTTCTTAACACCTTCAAATAAACCCCTGTTTCTGCACATTGTATCGTCTCACATGGATTTCTGGTTTTTATTGAATCTAGCATTGCTAAACTTTTTTTTGCCCCTGTTATTTTTTTTTGCTTTTCATTGCAAGCCCTTAACTACTCATTCTGCTGATAGATGTTTTCTGGAAAGGGCTACCCTGTATAAAACCCGCACGTGTTTTAATCAAATTTAAAATCATGTTTAAAAAAAACTTCAAACATTTTAAACCCACAAAAAAAGGTTGAAAATTACGGGCCCGTAGTTTCCAGGATCACTTATTGACCCCCTTTTTTAATATTGGCATCCCCATTTTTTCCCTGGCCAAAACCTTTTGGGAACCTTTCCCTGTTAATTTTACATTTAAAAAATGTTTTTAAAAAAAAAGGGGGCCCCTTTTAAAACAAAATTTCTTTAATTTTCTTAGGACACGGGGGTGTATCCATTTTGGGCCCTTTTTTTTTTCTATTTTTTAAATTTTTTTAAGGAAAAAAATCCCCTTCCCTTTCCCGGGGTTTGACAAAAAACATTTTAAGGTGCAGTTTTTCCTCATCCCCCTGCTCTTCAATAGGGAAAATAATTTTTCCCTTTGTAAAAACAGTTGGGACTTTTTTTTTTTAATTGGTTTGCTTTCTTGTTTAACTCCTTCCCCAGTACTTCCCTCAAATACTTTTTAAGGGTCAACATTTTTTGTTTTAAAAATTTTTTTAAATTTTATATAGTTAAAAACTTATTTTTGCAGTTAGTTTACTCTCTTTTTGGGATCTGCCTTATGTCTCCAGTTTGCTGTCTTTAAACATTATTTTTTTCAAAATTTATTTTTTTCCTTATAGCCTTTTTTTGTGCCCCTTCACTGCCCTCCGTTTAAGTTGGTAAAAATACTTTTTTTTTTGTTTAAATTTTTTGCCTCCTTTACATCTCTGGTTTTAAACCAACCCTAGTTTTTTTCCTGTTTCTAATCATTTTTTTTTTCTATAAGGTATGTACCTCTCACGTGGGGTTGCAAGGGGTAGGCGGCCCAGGGCCCGCAGGGAGCAACATTCTGTTTTTAGGGGTGATCAGCGACCCCCCTGATAGAAGTCTCCGGGGAAACTGTTTTTGGGGTGACAAGGTCCACCACTCCGGGCAGGGGGTGTGTCGCACCAACCAATGGGGGAACCCGGAAGGGCCGCGCCAATCAGCTGCAGGGGGCGGTTAAAAAGGGAATCACATTTAAAAATCCCTGTGGCTGAGTGGGTGCGCATGTGATTAAATTTTCCCGGCTGCCTAGTTTCCTTGTAGTTTTTATTGTGCTGTTTATTTTGTACCCGACCCGGGTTTTTTTATTTCCTTGGCTTGTTTTTTCTGATTTTTGTATTTTCCCCCCTTTTGTGTTTGACCTCGGCTTGGTTTTCGTTTTCTCTCTGGTTCTGATTTGTGGCTTGGCGTTTCTGATTCTGGTTATTGATCCGGACTGTCTGACTATTCTTCCTTCTGACGGCCCCAGCACTTTAGCAGCGCAGGGACTGACGCGCAGTTGGTGTCTGCTGCCTAGGGCAGCACGTCAAGTAGGCAGGGACAGTGGGCTAGGTTCCAGTCAGGGCTCACTGTACCTCCCTTGACGTGACAGTGTGCTTAAGATGTTTTTAAAGATTTTCCATTTATTATCTGTTCATTTATTTTTAAACACCTTGTTCCAGTCAATGCGGTTTAGAGCCTCTCTAAGCAGAATAAAATTACCCTTCCTGAAATTCAGTGTTTTTGTGGCTCCTCGACAAAAGACTCTATTGAGGGATAAATGGAAATTTATTATATTGTGGTCACTATTTCTTAAGTGCCCCCAACCTGAACCTTTGTTACTATGTCCGGTCTATTAGTCAGTATTGAGTCTAGAAGGGCTTTCCCTCTAGTCTGCTCCTGCACCAGTTAGAAAAAGTAATTATCTTTAACTATTGACAAAAATCTGTTTCCTTTATGAGAGCCACAGGTTTCAGTTTCCCAGTTTATGTCTGGGTAGTTACAGTCGACCATAACAATAACCTCATTATGTTTGGCTGCCTCATCTATTTGTTTGAGGAGTACATCTTCCATGGATTCTGCTATATTTAGGGGCTTGTTGCAGACCCCTAGTAGAATTTTATTATTGTTACTACCCCCATGTATATCTACCCATAATGATGATATATTGAACAGTGCTACGTGAGATGTTCAAAGCTTGGACTTTTTTAAACTTAACCCTGCAATACACTTTGCGACAACGTTATTGTAACGGGTGAGCGGGTAAAGCGGGTAGTGGACCCACTGGACCACTGCCGGGCTTGCTCCAAGGGGGCGTAACTAAGTGGCCGTTGGGCATCTTCACAGAGCATTAGATGGTAAGGATGACTTACCCCAACAGCCACCAGGTGCGACCTCAGAGCAGTCCCCAGCAGTGGCAGCTGACCAACAGGCCTGCCAAAGCTAGGCAACAACAGAATAGGAACAGGGACAAAGCAGAATAGATATGGATATGTGCAGGTACAAACAAAGACAGGACAAAACGGATGCCAAACAGGAGGATTAAACATAAGGCAAAGGAACAATACATAGACAGACTGAAAACAACAACAAGAACAAGCAGAGACCAGCAGAGACTTAAGCTAAACTCAGGCAAGGACTGACCAGGGCAAGAACACAGGCAGAGAACAAGGCAAGGGAACTCACAGACAAAGATACAAGGAGACCAACATAGAGACTAACCAAATATAGAGAATACCACAAGGACACAAACAAGACAGCGTGTGCACACCGGACTGCTAACAAACAAGATAAGAAACACAGCACCAGACTACAACAAGAGACAACATGACACGAACATGACACAACAAGGATCAGGCAGGGAGTGTTGAGAGGAGCAGGCTTATAAACCCACAGGTGGAAGGGGATTGGCAGAGGAAGGTCATCCCTGCTGCACACTGTGGGAATAAAGGAAGGGAAGATGTGGCCGCCGCCCTCTATAGAGCTACAAGGAATCAGGGCAGCAGCCAAGATGGAGGAGCAGCATGGCCAGCATGAGAAAGCCGCACAGCAATCACAGGTGAGTAAACAACGGCTACAGGAGTGCTCACAGCGACACTGCAAAAGGAACCAGATCTGCGATAGGAACATAGCTACGACTGCAGTTCGCAGCAGCCGCAGCGTAAAGACAGGAACATGGCACGGACCGTGACAGTTATCCTTGAACCGTGGTGTGTTTCTTTGTTTTCATGATGCTGTTTGTTCACTTACATTATCTAACAAACCAATGAGGCCTTCACAAAACAGCTGTAGTTATACTGAGAATAAATTACATACTGATGCACTCTATTTACAAATTTGGTGATTTTTAAAGGCAATTGGTCACACAGGATTTTATTTAGAAGTATCAGAGTACAGGGAGTTGAATAGATATGCACACTACACTTTTCAGTTTTTTAATTCGCAAAAAATTGAAAAAGCACATATCATTGTCTTTATACTTGCCACCTTGTTTTGCTCTATCATATAAAATGTTAAATACATTTATGCTTGTGGCTGTAACATTTAAAAATGAGGAACAGTTCAAGGAATATAAATACTTTTGCAACCCACTGTATGTCAAAGTTTTAGGCAGTTGTAATAAAAATCCTGCAAAGTAAGAATGCTTTCAAATACAGAAGTGTTAATGGTTTACTTTTTTATTAATTAACACAATTCAAAGTGAATAAAGAAAAGAAAATCAAATCGACATTTGGTGTGACCATCATTTACCTTTAAAACAGCATCAATTCCTCTAGGTACATTTGCATATAGTTTCTGAAGAAACTTGGCAGGGAAACTGTTCAAAACATCTTGGAGAACTTAGCATAGATCTTGAGTAGATGTAGGATTGATCAAATCCTTCAATTTCCTAATAAAGTCGCAGGCAGAGTGTTGAAATCAGGGCTCTAATAGGCCATAAAATCAATTCCAGGACTTCAAAGACAAAAGGTGATCACTAGAGATGAGCAAATCGATTCTAACGAAGTGGAATTCGTCTAGAATTTCAGGAAAAATTCAGTCCTGAACGAAGCCGAAGTTCATGGTAGTTTGGATTTGTGGTAACGAATCTAAAATGTCCGCTATCACATGGCGTGACATGGGGCAAAGAACTATAGGAGGAAGAAAGGAATGCCCTCAATGACATGTGCAGACATGCAGCCAACCAGCAGCCAGCCAGCTTCTGTGATGTCACAGCCTTATAAATACGGCAGCCATGTGTCTGCCACTTGTCCCTGTGTCTCATATGCACAAGCATCTCTGTGTAGCAGTAGTAGATTGCACTCTGTGAAAAAGACTTTCGATTTTCGAGTTAATTGGGTGAAATACCTTTCAAATATACAAGTGTGTGTCTTACACACACCTGTTCCTGAACCGGCATTTTTTATTTTGGGAAATTGCTGTCTGTGGCAAAGAGTTAATTTTTTTACTTATTCTGGAGAACTCTGTATCAAACCCTTTGTGTGTATTTCTGCCCTACACACATCTGAAATCCATCCAGTTTCGTCTCCTGGGAAATTACTATCTGTGGCAAAGAGTTAATTTTTTCACTTATTCTGGGGAACTCTGTGTGAAATTCAGTGTGTGTATTTGTCATATACACACATCTACATTAAACAGAGTTTGTTTTATTGTAAATTTTTGATCAAACAGTATGTCAGACAGAGAGGTGGCAGGCCCTTCACATGGGAGTGGCAGTGGCACAAAAGTTCCGGCAGCAGGCACAGGTCTCAGCACAGTAAGGGGACGTCACAGCAGGGGTGACTTGGCGAGGTCAGAGCTACCGTTGTCATCTAGTGGCCGTGTGTTGACCACCAATCCAATGGTTGTTGAATGGTTGCCTAGGTCATCCACTTCCTCCCAGATGACATCTGACAACCCCAGCCAAGAGTCGGTGGGTTCATCAGACACAACCCCTAGTTGGCATGGCCTGGGAGCAGGTCAGGGGTCCTCACCTGTCCTCAACCCACCTCTGTCCCGTTCGGTACCTTCAGCCAGAGAACTACTATGTGGTCTGGGCTCGGCGCCACTATACAGCGAAGACAAACTATTTGAGGACATTGAGCAGCTACTTGGCAGCAAAAAGGTGGGACAGACATCCGCTGTTTCTTGCAGTAGGCGGGCAAGTAGTTATGTGGAGAGTGGCATGGGAAGTTATGTTGGGAGCAGTCAGGCTCTGTACACCAAGACCGTTGAGGAGGACTGCAGTGACGGGCAAACACTAATCAATGATGATGTAGCCGATCGCACTTGGGAGCTGGGTGAAGCAAGGGCTTCATCATCATCGTCGGGAGAAGAGGGCGGCAGCTTGAGCATCAGGCAGCGGCGCAGTTAACAAGTCGGTAGTGTGGCCGGGAGTCAGCAGGGTGGCAGCAGTGCGAGGTCGGGAACCAAACCCACTTCGCAGCTCCCTTCCAGCCCAGAAAGTAAAAGCGCAAGGTTGGTAGCAGTCAATCAGTGTGGAGCGTTGGTGGTAAAATCACCTATTCCGTGGTGACACCGGAGGAGGCGAACATGGCTATATGTACTATCTGTGGGCAGAAAGTGAAGTGTGGCCAGGGACCTATTTTGGCACCACAGCCCTGCGCCAACATATGCAGCGTCATCATCCAGTGGCCTGGGAAAAACGTGTCTCATATGTGGTGGTCCATTCTGCAGCAGCAGCAGCAGCAGCACCCAGTGGCACGCATCCCATTTCAGTCAGTCAAGGCACCACTACCCCTGCCAAAGGGAGCTATCTGTGTTTCCCATCATCTACCGGTCCTGTTCCTCGCTATTCATGGTGCCAGCAGTTATTCATCGAGGCGACTGCCAAGAGACAGCAGTATTTGTCTAGCCAACCTAAGGCGCAGAAGCTGACCGTGGATGTGTGGAGCTGTAACTATGGTCAGGGACGGTACATGACCTTTACAGCCCACTGGGTTAGTGTGCTTCCTCCTCCACGTTTTCAAACTGCTGATTGTCACGTTCCGTGCCACGATCCTGTCCTTACGCTGCGGCCTCTGCTGCGAACCGCAGTCGTACCTATGTTCCTATCGCAGATCTGTTTCCTGTTGCAGTGTCGCTGTGAGCGCTCCTGTAGCCTCTGCTTACTCACCTGTGATTGCTGCTCCTCCATCTTGGCTGCTGCCCTGATTCCCTGTCTCTATAGAGGGCGGCGGCCACATCTTCCCTTCCTTTATTCCCACAGTGTGCAGCAGGGTTGGGCTTCCTCTGCCAATCCCCTTCCACCTGTGGGTTTATAAGCCTGCTTCTCCTCACACTCCCTGCCTGATCCTTGTTGTTGTTGTTGTTTATGTTGTCTCTTGGTGTAGTCTGTTGCTGTGTTTTCTGATCTTGTTTGTTAGCAGTCCGGTGTGCCCATGTGGTCTCTTTGTGTCTCTGTCTGTGTCTTTGTGAGTTTCCTTGCCTTGTTCTCTGCCCGTGTTCCTGCCCTGGTCATGCCTTGGTTTCTTGCCTGAGTTTAGCTTACGTCTCTGCTTATGTTCTTGGTGTCTTCAGTCTGTCTATTTATTGTTCCCTTTACCTTTTGCTTATCCTCCTGTTTGGCATCTGTTTTGTCCTGTCTTTGTTTGTACCTGCACATATTTACTTCTAGTCTGCTTTGTCTCTGTCCCTTATCCTGTTGGTGCCTAGCATTGGCACTTCTGGCCTGTCTGGTCAGCTGCCACTGCTGGGGACTGCTCTGAGGTAGCACCTGGTGGCTGTTGGGGTCAGCCAACCTTACCATCAAAGGCTCTGTGAAGATACCCATGCCCGATGGCCACTTGGTTACGCCCCCTCGGAGCAAGCCCGGCAGTGGTCCAGTGGGTCCACTACCCGCTTTCCCCGCTCACCCGTTACACTGATCCTATGCCAATGTCCGCCTCCTTCTCCTCCACTGACTCTGCCTCCACAAGTCTTAGTGTTCCTCCAGCATACCACATGTGGAGGGCACAGTGGTGTCATACAGTTTTAGACCTGGTTTGCCTGGGGTGATAAAGGTGATTTTATCAGCTCTGAGTGCACTTAGGTTTCTTTAGATTACCGACCTGCTCTGCCCTGCTCTCTCCTGCAGTTGATCTTATTTGATAGAAGGGATGACGTCATCACACGGGTTGGCACACAGAACTGCAGGCAACTTGACAGCTCGAGTGTTATCTGATCTAACAAACAAAGAAAACTAATTACTTTTGTTTACTTTAGCTCTGAAGATTCTCTGGACTGTAGCTAAACATCTCCTGCTCTCTCATGTCAGAGTAATAAGCAGACCTTTGAATACGAGCTGATATGCTAATCACTGCCATAGAACTGACCACACCCTAACCAGGAAGAGACATTATGCATCAATGAAAGCTGCTTTTGGCTATGTGAAACAGCGTGGTGAGACAACCCCTTTAATGATACTGATAGATTCTTGCCCTGTTACACCATTTTATTTTTAGACCCTACCTCTTGATGATGTATTGATTTATTTATATATGATTCTTATTGTATGGATCACTATTGATTGCACTTTATCTACTGTATCATATGGTCATTCACAGTAATTTTTGTTTGATGATGTCATGAACATGTGATCACTTGAGGTTGTTATATAAATCACTATGTCCAGCACTATTATTATGCTTGAGAAATGTTCCTGAGTCGCCTAAAATGTTACAGTTGTGTGAATAAAGTCACTTTATGGGAAGTGCTGCTTGGACTCTTCTCTTATTTTTTTTTTTTTCCAACATAAATTTTTAAAAGATTTTTTTAGAATACTTCAGAGATAAAACAGAAACATAATATAACATAAGAGTATGCAATGTCAATTACTACATTGTAATAAAAAGTGATATTGAAATGGATTAATTCTATATAGAGATAAAAAGTATACATCCACGCATACATAAATACACATTTACATAAGTATTCTCATACATATAGGAAAGAATATCAACAACAGTAAATTAATTACGTATGACAATATACCTAAGATCTAGATAAGGAGTGTAAAGACAAAAATTTTAATGAAAGAAGGATGATAGGGAATACAAATCAGAGTTAGGAGTAATCTTTTCCTTATGTAAAAATTTTGGAAAAATATGTAGAATTGGTCCAAAACTTCCAATTATTTCTAACTTTATGTTTCAGGTGTGGTGGAAGGACAAGACAAGTTTCAGAATGGAATTGCGTGTTGACTCTTTGAATAACTTCTTTTAATACTAATGGTGTTGAGAGTTTCCAGTGGAAAACAATGACTGATCTAGCAACAATCAGAATATGATGTAATACCGTTCGGAAAGAGGGTGGAAATTGATCTATGCTAAGATCAAGAATAGCTAATTCTGGGGATAATAAAATGGAGACCCCGAAGATTTCAGATAGAAGAGCTTCAACTCTATTCCATAGTTGTTCGGTAATGTCATAACTCCACCACATATGCAGCATAGAGCCAATTGATCCTCAAGATCTCTAACAGAACCTAGGACAGCGGGGGAGAACCTATGGCACTCGTGCCAGAGGTGGCACGCAGGGCAATCTCTGCTGGCACGCATGCCAGGCTGGCCACTCGCTGGCTTCCTGCACTGTGACCCGGACGCAGTGCTAGAGCTCGGCGTCCACGTCACAGTGTCGGACCTGGGGCCTCCGGCAGGCCCCAGATCTAACACAGCGCGAGTCGGGACCCGCCGTGGACCCTCAGCGGTGAGGGTGCGCGGCGTCCCCATGCGCTCAGCTGGGTAGCGACGCGATGTAGTTACATCAACGCGCCGCTTCCTGTCCTCGGTCGCATAGCCCATCATAGGCTGCGCGCCCGAGGAGCTGACAGAGGAGCGTGCCGCACTGGGAAAGATGAGGACAGAAGAGGAGCGTGCGGCTGGGACGGAGGTGAGTATTTTATTTCATGTTATTACTTTTATTTGTGCTGGCTATATACTGGCATGGTGGGGAGAGTGCTGGCTATATACTGGCATGGTGGGGAGAGTTATATCTATATACTGGCATGGTGGGGAGAGCTGGCTATATACTGGCATGGTGGGGAGAGTTATATCTATATACTGGCATGGTGGGGAGAGTTATATCTATATACTGGCATGGTGGGGAGAGTTATATCTATATACTGGCATGGTGGGGAGAGTTATATCTATATACTGGCATGGTGGGGAGAGTGCTGGCTATATACTGGCATGGTGGGGAGAGTGCTGGCTGTATACTGGCATGGTGGGGAGAGTGCTGGCTGTATACTGGCATGGTGGGGAGAGTGCTGGCTGTATACTGGCATGGTGGGGAGAGTGCTGGCTATATACTGGCATGGTGGGGAGAGTGCTGGCTGTATACTGGCATGGTGGGGAGAGTGCTGGCTATATACTGGCATGGTGGGGAGAGTGCTGGCTATATACTGGCATGGTGGGGAGAGTGCTGGCTGTATACTGGTATGGTGGGGAGAGTGCTGGCCAGGGGCGTTGCTAGGGTCCCAAAACATCCGGGGCCCGGGCCCTGTGTTGAGTTTTGCTCAGTAGGGCTGGGTTCACATGGCATTTTTCAAGCCCCATGAACTGCGGCATGTGTTTTTACAGAGAGAAAACTGTGGCAAGTGCGTTCCTCTGAAGCTCTCACTGATATTTTATTTCTCCCCAGAACAGGTAATCATAGTTCTCAGTGAGAGCTGTGAATTACCATAATGTCGCCCTGTACGTCGGGTGTATTGAAGCACAATTACGCGCCGAAGTACGGAAAGACATTACGCTGTGTGAACACACACAGCATATTTGTGGGGCATAACTGTGCTGTAATGTGCCCAAAGTGCGGCCCGCAAACACGGTAAAATCATAGCGGTGAGTGCTATGGTTACCTGTTTTCCCTGCACACAGAACCCACCCATAAAAATAAGTGACCTCCCGCTTCTAATAAGGGGACTGTCACTTCTCTCCTTCAGCGTACAATACCATTGTTTTGTACATCGACGTGGTAATTCATAGCTCTCATAGAGAGCTATGAATTACGCAATTGCGGCGGTGCGAATGTCAGGTGTATTAAAGCGCAAATACACCACAAAATGCATCCCGCAATTACGCCGTGTGAACGTACCCTTTGTCTGGCTGCAGCAGCTAGAAACATATGCAACCCTGGCAAATGACAGATATAAAAAAATTATATTCAGATACAATTCATCATCAGGTTGTAGTTAACATGTATAAAGGACAGAACAGGCAGGATTGTTTAGTGACACAAATGGGACAATATTGTTGATATGTGTGTTTATACACATAAACACACATATATACAGTACATACACATGTAGACACACAGATATATCTATCTATATATAAACACATATATATACACATGTATACACACATATGCATGCACACACACATATATATATATATATATATATGTATATATATACAGTATATATACACATACACACATATATATATATATATATATATATATATATACACACACATACATACACACATACATGCATACACATATATACACACACATACACATATATACACATATATGCACACATATGCATACACACACATACACATAAGTGTATACACACACGTATATACATTCAGCACAATTAATCTTCCTGAAGATTATGTGGTGTTCCCCTTATTATTGTGGTGTTCCCCTTATGGTCTCTACAGTGAGGCTACTCACTCACTTGAGACCTCCCTGGGCATCTGTGGATGCTGCTGCTGTTACCTCCATATTGAAGGCTGTGTAGTTGCAGGGACCTGGCAGCACAGCAGGGGGCGCAGCTCCTCACTCACTATCTGCTGCTTCCTGACTGCCAGGCTCTCGTGCTGAACATGGCTGCAGCACATGAAGTCCTGACAGTCAGGAGCTTCGGGGAGTGACAGGCTCCCCCTCCTCCCTCCTAAGCGCCCGGCACCTCACGCAGTCGCTCTCCCTCCCCCTCCTGCACTGAAGAACGGCTCTGAGCCGTGTGTCTAGAAGATGCACACACAGCTCAGGAGATCGTCAGCGCTGCAGGCACCCAGCAGCTGCCTGCAACCCGACGGGCTGAGATTCGGGGCACAGGCAGGATTGTCCGGGGCTTGTGCCCCGAATAAACCTGCCTAGCGACGCCCCTGGTGCTGGCTGTATTCTGGCAGTGGGGAGTGCTGGCTGGCTATCTATATACTGGCAGTGGAGAGAGCTGGCTGGCTATATACTGGCAGGGTGGGGAGAGCTGACTGTCTATATACTGGCAGTGGGGAGTGCTGGCTGGCTATTTACAGGCTGTGGGGAGTGCTGGCTGGCTATATACTGGCATTGGGGAGTGCTGACTGGCTATATACTGGCTGTGGGGAGAGTGCTGGCTATATATTGCCTGTGAGGAGTGCTGGCTATCTGTATACTGCTTGAGGGGAGCTATCCGTATACTGCCTGAGAGGACCTATATTCTGCCTGAAGAGAGCTATCTACTGCCTTAATGGATCTATCTACTGTCTGTGGGGAGCTGTATACTGTCTGTGGGAGCTATATACTGCCTGAAGGGGGCTATCTACTGCCTGTGGGGAGCTGTATACTGCCTGTGAGGACCTATATCTATATACCTATCTGCCTGAGGGGATCTATATCTTTATACCTGCTTGCCTGAGGGGACATATATCTATATACCTGCCTAATTGAGGGGACCTATACACCTACCTAACTGAAGGGACTTATATACCTGTAAGAAAGGAGTTGCTGGAAAAGTGAGGATTCTAAGATATTTGTGTCTAAATCTGCAGGCATGAGAGTTGGTCGGGAGATGTCAGCATGAAGGTGTTGACCGAATGGAGAAGAAAAGGGAATATGAACAACTCATTGGAGAAACGTCACCTGTGAGTCACTAAATGTGCCTGAATTGTAATATCTTATATGTGTACAAAGTATAATGGTTTATATTCAGTAATGATGTGGCGGCATTATTCAGTCACTTTGTGGTGGTGATACGTGACAGTATTATTCAGTCACTATGTGGTGGTGATATGTGATCGTGCTGTGGTATTAATCAGTCGACTGTCTGCTGAGCACCTGTGTACACTGCTATCTACCACAATATGGTCACTGTATAGTGGAAATATGGCAGAGGGATGGGCTAAGCGGCCGTCACATCCCTCGTATTAATTGTTGTGCGGCCCCGCTTCCCAGCGTCACCTCCCTGCTTCTCGCCGACGTCGTCGGCACTTTGCGGTAACTAAGGTATTTTTCAGTCGCAGTTTCGGCACTCGGTCTCAAAAAGGTTCGCCATCACTGGCCTAGGATATCCAGGGGATATATGTGCTATTCTATTATGAGTAAGATACCATCTCAAGTGAAGTTTCTTCATCAACTCCATGTGATTTATACATCTAGAGTATTTAGTTTAGGTCAAAGAGGCATTAATCTAATCTGAGTCTGAGAAGTTTTTACCTCATTCTTTCTCCCATTTAAGAGCATAATCTAGCTTAGAAGATTGCTCTGTTAGGTTTAATGTAGAGTAAGCAGCAGATATAACTTTATCAAAACCTTTTTTTTTACTATAAAATTCTGAAAAGGTGTGTATGAGAAGGGTGAATACTGCCAATTTCAGGTGTGGAGAAGGTGTCTAATCTGCAAATAGACGTAGAATTGGGTCCTAGGAATATCATATTGATGTTGAATATCTAAGAATTACTTTCCAGTATCCTTCTCAAATAGGTCAGTAATAAATGAAATCCTCCTTTTTATCCAGGGGATAACTGAGATGTGGGGAGAAGTTAAATGTAGCACAGATAGAGGACATGTCTCCCTGTCTATATGAAATCTATTAGAGGGGAATATATGCTATTACCAGACTTGGAGTATGTGTTGGAGAGTGGGGAAACT
>JAODAL010020520.1:0-69231 GCA_025379985.1 Phyllomedusa bahiana
AAACAACCCTTCCGATTGTGTTAAAGCATGCAAAAAGGCTATGGCCAAAGTGAAAAAGCAGGACTTAAAAGAATTATTAAAAAAATTTTTGAAAAGTGAATGGAAAATGAATAAAAAATATAACCAAAAATTCTTAAAAAATTGTTAAAACACAAATGGAGTTAAAACAATAAGTCATTTTTGTTTGACCATTCTTGGGGGGCCACTGTCAGTTAGGGGTTGGGTTGAGACTTTGCCCGGGTGGGGGCTTGTAGTGGGGGAGAGATTTGGTGGCAATGTGGGGTGGAGTCAGGAGGAGAAGATATCCCCTGGGGCCTCCTTGGTGAAACCCCTTGACCCACTGGACTTTATATTTCTATGGATGAGGTTTTACCCTTTTGCCTAAGGGGGGGTGGCATATTAAGTAGGTGTTTTTTAAATTTTGGGACACTCCACGTCATCAAAATTCCCTGTTTTCTTTTGGGGCTAGGGTTCTCTGTTATGGGTGCGAAATGGACAAATATCTTCTTCGTTCAGAAGCCAGGTTAGAGAGAGTCAAAGAAAAAACCCAAGGTGTTTGGGGGGTTTTTATGGATTAGATAACATATTGACAGTTTACTTTGTCAAGAGTGTGGGTCAAGATAGATTATAAGGAGTATTGATCGAAGGGGTACATAATTTTGGGGGCAATTTGGAGACTGGGGGCTGTGAGGATGTGTTGAACCCCGGGATGAGGGGGGCCCCACTTTGCGCTACAGGAGGGGTTTGAGTTTTGGGGAAACCCGCAGTGCAGGAAAAAATACTTTTTTTTGGGTCCCCAAGGGTGGGGGGGAAAAACCTAATGTTTGCGGAAATTTCAAGTTTGGGCTTTTCCTTCTTTTGTTTGGTTTTAAAGCGAGCCCCTGGACCCCTACCAGATCTCTCCCCGGGGAAAACCCCCCTTTGTTTTTTATATTAAAGGGGGTTTTTCTTTTTCAAGTTCATAGGGTGGATGAATGAAATAATGTTTCTTTTTTCTGTCATTCCTGGGCAATTGTTATAATTAGATATGAGTCCTTGTATTTGACTTTATAATTTTTTAAAAAACTCATGTTTCAGGAAGGGGAAATTGGTAAAAATAAACCAGTAAATTAGTCTTTTTCTGAAGTAATAAAAATATTCTATTCCCAAAATTTGTGTGCCATATGTGGAGCACATCCCCGCTATTAGATAGAACAAATAGAGGGGGAAAGTAACAGGGGCCCTTTGACAAACCCGAGAGAGCTAGAAGGTGATAAAAACTTGTATTCCTTACAAAAAAAAAAAAACAAAACAAATCTTTGGGAAAAAACTTTTTTTTGTTAAAAATTGTTAAACTAATTTTGTAGAAGCAACCCCCTTTTAAAGTTCAAAAAATTTTTACCCTGATCTATACTAAAAAAAAAAATTGGAAAAGTTTGTTTAAAATTTAAAAATTAATTTGTTTTAAAAAGAAGGGAAAAATAAAAAAAATTTTTCCCCAAGGTACCCGCAAGAATTAAGATCCTCCCCCACCAAGCACAAATTTGAAAATTAGTTCGGGCCGGGTTTTAAATAATTCCTCCCGCCCTTAAATTTCATTTGGGGATTTTAAGATCCTTTAAGCCCCGTTCCCTGTGTATAAAAGGCCGTGAATGTTCAGGGCTTGTTTTAAAAAATTTAGGTTTTTACGAAGGAGCTGTCACAGTGGCCCCCGCACTCTTGCCCCCCCGTGTCCCCTTGCGCCGACAGTTTAGTGGGCCCCTGGTCCACATATCGGGCCACTTTGGCCCTCGCTCTCCGGAAAGCATTCACTTACTAGGGCCCCGTTCCTGATTTTACGCGTTACCCCGGGTGGGGTGCGTTAAAGCGCCCCCTCTCTAAAATTTAAAGGGCCAGGGGAAATTGGGGTTTATTTTCCCGGCCGCGACCCTATATAATGGCTCCCCCCCGGGATGCCCCTGCCGAAAACCAAAAGCGCTCTAACCTATGTGAGGAAGCCTTTCAGAAGGCCCGGGTTTTCCCTTTCCGGGGAACCCGTTCCTTGCTCACGTTCTTCGACCACGATTCCCTTTGCTGCCTGCCCGACCTTCTGGCCTGTCCCCCACTAGAGATTGTTTTTACCGATTTTGTCCTGCCTTGCACCTCGGCTGCCTCCCCAAGAAAGGGCACATCCGGGGGGAGCGACCTGGTGGAAATCCCGCCCCCGGGGGAATCCATCCCGACCTTGCGGCAGGGCCCGGGAAAACCCGGGACCCCCCTTTTGACTCCGTTTTGGTGTGTCCTGTAAAACCGCTTGCCCGGGGGGTCCAGTGGGTCCAATCTTGGGTTCATTTCAAAGCTTTTTTTCTCTCGGGAAAACTTACCATGAAATAAACTCAGCCTCTAAAAGGTTTCCCTTTATTTCTTTTACTCTTCTACAAACATGCCCTTGAAATTTGAATACAAAATGTCACAGAATCAAAACTTTCCCAAAAATAGTTTTTAGAAAAAATGATAGGGAAAAATATAGGGGCTAAAAAAGGGTTTTGCTTGACCTTATTAACCAAAATATCTGTCTCTTTGCTACAAACTGTGACTTTTTCCCCCCAAGTAGAGCCCCCCGCCCCCCAAGGGCACCCCCCAATCAATACCTAAGGCTTCCTAATATCCCTAAATGTCTAAAAAATGATTAAAAAAAACAGAACATTATAAAATATATAAGCAAAAAACATTTTTTAAAAAGCAAATGACATTTAATTAACCATGGGTTAAAAAAAAAGGGCAACTATAGCTTTAAAGTATACTGTTTAAAAAATATAAAGGTGCAATAATAAACCCCCACAATACTCCCAAAAAAATTCCACAATACACTTGGGATACAAAACCCGGTTTAAACAAACCATGGTTTTGCGGGATTGTGGAGTAACGGGGCAGTGGTTTTCAACCCTAAAAGGTTTTCATATGGTGTCTCCCAAACAGTGTTAAACTAACCACTGTTTCAGTACTTTAGTAATGCCTCGTAAGGAGATTACAAAAAGGGTTAAAAAAGCTACCTAGTCTTGGATCTGAGACGTTGTGCATTTTGATAGGACAATGTATTTGTGAAAAGATTTTTTCCATAAAGGATAATCACATTATGTCACTGTGGCCAGGAAGGATGAACTTCCCTATACACTGCTGACTGCATCCTACATCTGCTGGAGGGTGAGAGGGTGAAAATGACGGTCAATATCCCACAGATGCTTAAAGGGGATGTATCGCTTCTTCAGTTTGAGTGTTTAAGATTTTCAATTTCTCAGCTCTACAAATCCAGGGGCGTTCTTCCCCTCCCAGCTGGGTGTTTCTTAACTGAAGGGTGATGACATCATCCCCCCCCCTTCACTGTTCATGCTCGCTCCCGATCCCTGTGCTCCCTCCCTCTCTGTCTGAGTCCACAGCTCACTGTTCCTCTCCCTATGCAGTCTTATTTTGTAAGAGCCGTTTAAATAACACATACCTGAATTCAATCTGGACAGTCTTCTATGAAACTCAGTCTTCTATAATCTCTTCTCCTCTCTCAGCTGGAGGTTTGTTACAGTTGAATCCAGTCTTCTATGAACGGCACAGATCTCCCTTCTATGAGGAGAGTTGGGGACCATGGACAATTTTGCTGTTTTCTGATTGTAGAATCAGCTGCAGTGTGTTTCTGCTTGGTGTGCAGAGTGAATTGCTTCGGCCCCCTTTCTCTGAGTGAGGGGGAAGCCGGGAACGAGGCACATTTCTGCTGTTTTTTTGATTGGGAAGAAACACCTCGTGTTATTGTGTTCTTCTGGCTATGCAGAGTGAAATTCCTGCTGGTCCCTTACTCTGAGGGAAAGAGACAGGAATGCTCGCTCCTGTGAATCTGACCGTGGGCCAGACAGAATGTAAATTAGTAGAGCCGGCAGCCAATGAAATGAAAGGAGGAGGAATTTGACCGGCACTGGGGAACTGTGTTTAAAAGAAACAGAAGATAAGGGACACCTGTGAAAACAAGACAAGCTCTTGCTAATGACATCCAATTGCAAAGTTGTTTGTTTTCACTGTCCCTTTATTTTGAAGTCATTTAATGAAATGATACAACCCCTTTAAATGGGTTCAGGTCTGGGATTATGGATAAGTAGTATTAGAGCTTGTCTTGTGTGTGCTATAAGTATTCCATCATCCACTCAGCATGTTTGGGTGTACAGGATTTACAGTGATTCATACTTAAATCAAAAGAGATTGCCATCCACATGGATGAGTGTCCCAGAGGATACTACAAAAACATTCACCAGACCATTACACTGCCACCACCAGCTTGTGTTCTTCCAGCAATGGTTGCAGAGTGTTTCCAATATCCTCCCATTTGATGATGTAGAAAATGTTGGAGAGGTAAACCTTTTACCAATCTACTGCAGGGAAATAAGCTTTTTCTTGCTGAGCAACTTTGTAGTTAAGGGGTTAGCAGAGGCGCGTTGACATCCAATGCTCCAGCGGCCATAACAGTAGGGTTAGAGAGGTGCAGTGATATGTCTGCTTGGAGGCCCATCACAGTAGGGCTAGCGAGCGTGTCGTGACATCGCTCGTCTCAGGGCCATATATAATAGGGTTAGCAGAGGAGCAGTGACATGCGCTTCAGGGCCATATATAATAGGGTTAGAGAGGAGCAGTGACATTGTCTGCTCAGGGCCCATACACAGTAGGGTTAGCAGCGGTGCAGTGACATCATTTTGCTCGGGGCATACAAAGCAGGTGTTTGCTAGAGGTGCTGTGAATCAGTCTGCTGGGGCCCATTCAACTGTAGGGTTAGCAGGGTGCAGTGACATCGTTGCTCGCTTCTATCTCCCCTCATACCCTCCAGGGGCACCATACACAGTCGGGTAGCAGAGGTGCAGTGATTCCGTACTGATCCAGGGCCATAACAGTAGGGTTAGCGAGGAGCGTGACATCCGTCTGTCCGGGGCCAATACACAGTGGGTTAGCCAGGCTGCAGTGATATATCTGCTCAGCGGCCCATACACCAGTAGGGTTAGCAAGAGCTGCATTGATATCCAGGCTCCAGGGCCCATACCAGTAGGGTTAGCTGAGTGCATGATATCCATCAGCTCGGGGCCATAACAGCATGGTCTAGCAGACGAGTGATTGACATCCGTATGTCAAGGGCCCATACACCAGTTAGGGTTAGCAGAGCTGCAGTTGATATATCTGTAAGGGCCCATACACAGTAGGATTAGCATGGGGGGCAGTGACATCACTCTGCTCTGGGGTACACTATGTCATACTATGTCAGAATGTATTGTATTAGCAGAAAGGAGTAAGCTAAGACATTATTAAGTGTAAAAAATAGCTATCACTTAATGGGATTAAAAAAAACTTAAATACAAAAAAAAAAAAGAAATAAAACACATATACATTTTTAATTAAAAAAAAAAGTATTGTGTATTTAAACTAAAGAACAAACAATAAACATCTTAGGGTGGTATTGACACACGTAATGATCTGAAAATTAAATTTAGGTTATTTAGTGTGAAATCACAACTCAAGGAAGTAGGGGGGGAGGTTCTTTTTTTTTTGTGGGCGCGAGTGCCCAGAATTAAGGGAATGTGTTAGAGGACAACTGTAATACTCTATCATAGAAAAGCGGGTCAGCTTTCCTTATGTATAATCTATAGGGTGAGAAAACAGCAGCACGTAACAGATCCATATCATCACTGCAGTCATCTGTGGTTAATAACTCTGTAAGACGAATAGCAGGATGGTGTCTAGTGGGAGGGGACAAAGGTGCGAATCAGAAAAACTGACACACAAAAGGGGCGTAGAGAAATAAAACAGGAAGAATGTTTTGTTGGCATAGAGAATCAGCGCTCAGCTTTTAATTTCTTTGTGCCCATGCAAACAGTAGAGCTTAGTTTCATTAAAAATTTTTGTCAGTATAACATTTAGTAAGGTTGATTGTTGCTATAGGCCGCAAAGAATTTTACTGCTAGACAGTTTACACGAGCCATAGACAGCGTGAAGTTCACTGCTAAAATCTGTATTGGGAGACCAACAGAGGTACCCAAGCGGATCCTTTAAAGCGGCTTGTAACACAAGATTGTAAATCCATGTGAACCAAGCTAAGGCCATGTTCAAGGCATATCTGGAAATTTTTCAGTCCCGTTAACTTACGCAACCGGAGTGGCACATATTAGGGCTGTATCGTCCCAGGTTCATTATGGTAATGCACAGTTTCATAGAGAACTATGGATTAGTCTCTTCACTGCTTCGGCGAATAGCGTGGGGGGAGATAATGACAAGTGACTTATAAAGATATGGTAAATGAAGTCAAAGGGCGGCGAGGGGCAGGCCCCCGTGGCACATGTTAATTAGTCTAGCGTTAAGCGTGTGAACATAAGCCTAACCACTCATATGCTCAGCAACTAGAGCAGCACTATTCATGTGAATGCCTGGGACTCATTTTTATACTGGACATCATCACGGTTGGACGCAACAGAGTAAGATCCTACCCTCATGTGACATCCACAGCGTTGGCAGCACAAGCAGTAAACATCATCTCCCCTCTGTGACGCATCAAACCAGGTTCTGGCAGGCAACAGCAGGTTCACATGTCTCTCCCCTAATGTGACATCAATCCACAGTCCTGGCAGACAAGCGTACATGACAACTCCTCATGTGACATCATCAAGGTCAGGAGCAACGCAGTACTGACTTCTTCTGTGACATCTTCAACGTCCTGGAGCACACAGCAGCTTGCAGGAGGTAATGGTATGTGTGTGTTCATAATAACACTAATAATCTTTATATAGGCAAAATATTCACAGCATGTCCAAATATAGAGGCTAATAGTACAGACCACCCCCTCATTACACGTAAACAGTTACTTACGATCAAACACAAGGTGTGAGAGGTTACATATGTTAGGGGTGTAGGGTGACGACAAAGGGTGCGAGGTGCTTGGTTTACGATGGTCCAGCCATGTTACATAAATGTCGGGTAGTTTATATAATACTTGGATGAGCCTGCAGGACTGTGGAAACAGGAAGCCAAAACTCTGACTCCTCAATTCCTGACTCTCATCAAACATGGCAAAAGGTTTTAAGTGATATTTCTGTAGTAAAATTGGTAAATAATAGGTGTTTATACTTATGATACAATAATCAAGCTATTTAGGTAGAACATACACTGACAAGCAAAAGGGTAACAATGTTTAGAACTTGTGACTTTCAATGATGGGAGTACATGAGACTCCTATCATTTTATATACGCATCTAGATTTTATACATAATTTGACTTGCAAGTATTTAAGATCTGCTTAGTTCATGCAAGATTTTTTCCTGTAACTGAATTGTTAATATTTATGTCTAAAAATCAAAATGTAACTTTTTATTATTTTGTTAGTATTTGGTGAATCCACCTTTTGGCTTTCAGCTCTGTCTGAATCCTTCTGGGCTCTGGATCAGATTCAAGCAGGTCTTGACCAATATCTGATCGACGTTCTCTCCTACATGTTCCCAATGTTGGTGCAGTCTGGACTTGGGTATGAATACAGCTTTTTATTCACCTCTCCCCACAAGTGTCCAATGGGGTTGAGGTCGGGGGACTATGGAGGTCAATACAGTAACCAGGGCCGCCGTACATGGGTTATTCCTGTACGGGGCCTTTATTTCTCATGACAGAGTGGCACCCGGCGGCACAGCCACCAAAGCCGGCTCGGACTGGCCCACCAGTTGGGCCCTGACCGCCGCATCCTGTCCCTGAATGCTCGGGTCCTGTGTCCCGAACGCTCAGAGACAGGGCCCAGGAGTTGGGGACTAATGTCCTAGACTCCCGGGGATGCGCGGTGTTAGTGGATCAGAGCTCCGCTCCGCTGCACACACTGGCAGGCTAAAAGCGTTGTAACGCCGCGTAGCCAGAAACGTCCTGGAACAGGGGATCCACAGGGCCCACCACGGGCAGAGATGGTAATACCCGCAGTGGGTAGCCGAAGTGCAGGTCTGGAAAGCTGGACACTGGTGGCTGATAAACGGATGCTCAGTCCAGGTGTAGCTTGTGAACGTATGCTCATTCCAGGTAGGTAGCAGGTATAGGCCAGCAGGTGCAGCGGCAAACGTCCAACAGGAACCGATAGACATATAGGAACCTAAAATAGAACAGCAGCAATGCAGCAGCCAAGGGGTCAAGCTCTTGTGCTGAACACAACAACGAACTGACCTAGAGTAAAGGTAGGAGGTTCCTTATGTAGCCAGAGGTTACAGGTCACTGGGCAGGGCCAAGGTACTCTGACTCTTTAAATGTGGTGCAGTGCCGCACGTGTGCGCACAGGATGCCAGGAAGCTGGAGGAAGCACAGGTGGTGAGGCTTCAGAAGTTGAAGGAGCCAGGGACACCAGGGGATGTCGCAGCAGTGGCCCGGGACACAGGAGACACGGGCATGATGTCGGTCCCTAGCAGGGGCCGCAGCGTGAATCATGACAGGCGTTAGGCCTTAAGTCTGCCAGGCGACGGCCTCTAGTGGTGACGTAGTCACATCACCGCGCCGCCTATGCCGGGCGCCACTAGAAGTCAGCGGGGAACTGTCTACAAGCTAAAGGGGGCCCTGACTGCCTACAAGCTAAAGGGGGCCCTGACTGTCTACAAGCTAAAGGGGGCCCTGACTGCCTACAAGCTAAAGGGGGCCCTGACTGCCTACAAGCTAAAGGGGGCCCTGACTGCCTACAAGCTAAAGGGGGCCCTGACTGCCTACAAGCTAAAGGGGCACCTGACTGCCTACAAGCTAAAGGGGCACCTGACTGCCTGCAAACTAGCTAAAGGGGGCCCTGACTGCCTGCAAACTAGCTAAAGGGGGCCCTGACTGCCTGCAAACTAGTTAAAGGGGGCCCCTGACTGCCTGCAAACTAGCTAAAGGGGGCCCCTGACTGCCTGCAAACTAGCTAAAGGGGGCCCCTGACTGCCTGCAAACTAGCTAAAGGGGGCCCTGACTGCCTGCAAACTAGCTAAAGGGGGCCCCTGACTGCCTGCAAACTAGCTAAAGTTGGCCCCTGAATGCCTCCAAAATAGCTAAAGGGGGCCCTGACTGCTGCAAACTAGCTTAAAGGGGGCCCTGACTGCCTGCAAACTAGCTAAGGGGGCCCTGATGCCTGCAAATAGCTAAAGGGGGCCCCTGATGCTGCAAATAGCTAAAGGGGGCCCTGACTGCCTGCAAACTAGCTAAAGGGGGCCCTGACTGGCTGCAACCTAGCTCGAGGGGGCCCTGACTGCCTGCAAATCTAAAGGGGGCCATGACGCCTGCAAAACTAGCTAAAGAGGGGCCATGACTGCCTAAACTAGCTAAGGGGGCCCTGTAACTGCCTGCCAAACCCAGCTAAATGGGGCCCTGACTGCCTGCACAACTTGCTAAAGGGGGCCTCTGATGCTGCAAACTAGCAAAGGTGGTCCCAGACTACCAGGCCAAACTAGCTAAAGGGGGCCTGACTATCAAGCAATCTAGTTAAATGGGGCCTGACTACTGCAAACTACTAAAGGGCCTTGCCTGACTAACTGCAAACTAAGGGGGCCCAATACATTTCACAGGTAGCATTTAAAGCCCAGACTTCTAAAGGGGTCTAAGATGCTACAGCTTACCTAACTGGGGGGCAACACTATAAGCTAACAATGGGACTCCAAATACCTAATGGGGTCACAACCTAACTGTAGCCCATCAAATTGTAATGGGGCTGCTGATGATGGGGGCTATTACCTACCCACTGGGTTGGTACCCCCCAATACTGGGGGGGCCCAAACCCGTTTCCAGGGGGGGTTCCTACTTAATAGGGGCCCAAACTAGTTATGGGGCCCTTTACTTTTGCCTCCTACCCAGGGGCCCTTTCCTCCAAAATTAAAATAATTGTGAGGGAAACCCCCCAAGGGTTTTGCATTATTTCCCGGGGTTGTCCCCCCCCACCCTCCCCCCTTTGGAAAAAAGGCCTTAAATTAGGTTTACCCCCTCTACCCCGGGAAATTTTGTAAGGTGGGAATTGGAAAGAGGTGCTGGAAAAATTTGGGGTTTAATTAAATTTTTGTGTATTTCTGCAGGGTGAGTGTGGGGGAAAGCATCTGGCGGGGGTGGGGGATGCAGAAGAAAAGGGGGTAAGAACGTTATAAAAGAGGAACGATAAGATAAGAGTCCGGGAGTCCTGATTTAGGGTTTTTTTACTTCTATATGGGCGTGCTGTATCATTTAATGTGATGTGACTGAGCTGGTGCGGACCACTATGTGGTCTCCCCTTTGGGGTTTTGTAGGTTATTGGGGGCTGTATGTGGCAGTTAATGTGTCCTGGTTGTAAAAGAGGGAACACCTGACCATGTGATAGGAGTTACACTTTTACTTTCTTGCTGGTGTTTATTTTAGAAGGTGGCGAGGTGTGTGACCAAGGGAAACGTGGAGGGGGATATTGTATGTGGGCCGGTGGGGGATATTGATAGAGCTACTAAGTCATGTGTCTATGATATGTTAGACATATGTGTGAGACAGACAGATATATGACTCACTTGCTATTGTATTACACAATACAGTTCTTTTTTGCATACTGTATTATGTGGTAAAATGGGCACATCTATGTCCGAGAGGCTGCTTTTTTTTTTGCTGGGGGCGGGGTAATAGGGTTGCTGGAGGTGGGGTTTACAGGGGGGGGGGCCCAGGTGCGTCAGCTGTATAGGGCCCGTAAATTTCTGTTGGCGGCCCAGACAGTAACTACTGCATTGTCATTGAGCCATTCCTTCTCCAACCTTGACGTCTGCTTCTGGTCATTGTCCTGCTGGAACACTGTCGTCCTTTTCATACCCACAGTGCTCGAGTGTAGGAAGTAATTCATCTTGTAGGACACTCACATATAGCTCAGCATTGAGGTCACCATCGATCCTGGTCAAGTAGCCAACATCTTTGGCTGTGAAACATCCCCATATCCTCAGGCTTCCTCCACCGAACACAGTTTCTTCAATTTCTTGATCCGTTCGCCCCCTTTTCCCTTGATTCTTCCAGACCCATTTGCCCCATCAGAGCCCGGTTTATTGATTTTCATCTCATCGCTCCAATTACTTCCAATTATTTCAAATCTTCCATTTTTTTGTGCTTTTTTGCAAAAAAGCACAAAAAATGCTTCTTATGATGAGATTGAATTTGAGGCTTTTTCACCTTTTTAAGCCCATCATTCCAGACCTGTGTAATGCGTGTTGCCCGGTGCTTGCATGGACGTCTGTGATCTCACTCTTACCAAACATGCGAGCCACCTCCACTGCTGTGTCTGTCATGTTAGAACTGATAGACCTTGTAATGAGCGACTTGTTGACTGGACGTCCACCTCTTAGCTTTTGAATGGTTGGACTTCATTTCATATTCTTCCAGTTGTCAGGGCCTCACATGATGCAGTTTGGCAATTTTCTTGGCCCAGAGACGCTATCGATGAGCTGGGTGAGGCTGCTTCTCTTTGCTTAGGAAATCTGCTTCATGGCTGCTCGAACCAGTGACCTTTCGCTTGGGAATGAGCCTAATAACACACTGAGCTATTAGAGAATGTGAGAACAGGTTGTAATTTGTAGTAATAAGAAGAAAAAGATTGTCCCACCACCAGGAGAAAAACAGTAACAGTGCAGTTACATAACAAGAATCTGCAGAATTAAGCACATGCTAAAAAGTTGCAGGTCAAAGTTTTGTAGGAGAGCCAAGATAATTATCTATAAAATGATAGAAGTCTCATGTTCAAAGCTGTAGTGGATGGTGAGATATGGAGCCTGAAAGTCACAAGCTCAAAACATTGATAACATTTTGCTTGTCAGGGTAAAATATATTTATTGGATACGACTTGATAATACTATATGATATGACTTTGTAAATACTGTATGCAAAACACTGCAGAAAGTGGGAAAAAACAGTTTTCAATAACATTTGTGGAGTCTATGCATTTATACTGAGAAATAGTATCGCCTCCATCAGATCCTGCATACATGACCTCACATCTGATCTCATTATTTCCAGGCTAGAGAACGGCCTCTCTACACTAACTTGGGGACAAAGTGGTGACCGCAAGGGAAACCTCTCTAACAATGCTCCATGACATCAATTACACTCCTCATGTGATGAGGCTGAAGATATAGGTGCTCGTTTCTTGGTAATAATGCTCGTAGAGATAGACGTAGGATAAAAATATTAATTTTATGCCATTAAAATATTAAGGTATGAGCCCCAATATTGCAGAGTAACGTGCATAAATTCTTCTCAAATTGAGATAATGTATTTTGAGATAGAAATCAGGAACTCATACATGGTTTCCAATCAAGTTCAACACAGCAGAAGTCAGTGCCACCACTGGATCTGAAATTACCAGTCGAGTTACCAGTAATTCCAAATCTCGAATTACTATCTCAAAATACATTATCCCAATTTGAGAAGAATTTATGCACGTTACTCTGCAATATTGGGGCTCATACCTTAATATTTTAATGGAATAAAATTTATATTTTTATCCTATGTCTATCTCTACGAGGATTATTACCAAGAGACGAGCGCCCGGTCCCTTGGTTTTTGTTGCTATTTTACAACTGTTTGTGAGATACAGTGCAAAGAAAGTCCACCGTTGACCTGCAGAACAGATGGTTTCCAGAATGTTGCCTCTGGCCTGGCCCACCTAGACCCAGTTCTTCTGGGGTCACTCAGTTATCCACTTGAAGTCTAATCTGGAATGAAAGGATATGAGGTTGTCAATTCTCCTGGAGTTGGAATACTCCTTGTAGTCTAAAGTGCATCAGCCGAAGGGACTATTATAAGGGGAAGTCCTGTGGCTGCTAGTTGTAACATGGATGGGGAAGGATTGTAACCAGTATGAGAAATGACATGTGTTAACAACTTGCTTCAGAAATAAAGCTAATTATCTGTATAACCCCCGATTACACTCTACTGCTTTATCTGCACGACACCATGGATGCCTCCCCACAACATCACTATAGCAGGAGAGGACTGCCACCCCATGGAGTGCAGCCCTGGGGGTAAGAACACCATCCAAGTTGCAGGTTCCCGTACTTGTAATATTTGTTTTACCGGGCGGGTAAGAGAGGTTTGGTGGAGTCAAGCCACCATGACAAGGGCCTGTGACAACTACAACTTACAGTCCCTCACCTCTGCTTGCGTCCACTGGTCGGTGCCTATCGTCACGAACAGCATGGGTCTTCTGCGCCAACAATATACCAGTTGTCTTGGATTTACAAGTGATCATGCCAAGGACATCCCGATCATGTTTATTAGCAACTATGGACTTATGCGAGTAATGGGACTATTCACTTTATGGCCAACTATGTGGATTTACAACAGTCGCTGATTTGCCATCATCTTGTCATCACTCTGGTGCCACTTGTTCTTTTGTCTTCGAAGATTTCCCACCAGCCTAAGCCAAGAAAAAGTAAACAAAGTTTGGGGGTGGTATACACAAAGAAGGGAAGAGCCATTTCAAGAGACACCTCAAATCGAGACAGCGGAGGTTTGTCTATTTTATCAATATCGTGTTCAGATTGCAGAAAAAGTTAAGAGAAGGTGTGCCAGAAATTTAGCCCCATCTACAAAACAACCACCAATTCGTGTGTGACCATGGAGAGAGCAACATCTCTACAAGCTATGTCCAGTAGTGACTGAGTTCTACTGCACCTGCTAATCAGAGCGTTCCAACTGCTGGCGTTAGAGCGCCTTGGAGAGAGACATTTAAGAAAGTGAGTCTCTGTAGAGAAAAAGCCCTGATGAGTTTTCAGAGGAAATTTTATATTTTTGAAATTTGTACTGAAGCGCCATTTTCGTAGACCCATAACTAATATTACTAGTTAGTGTTAGAATGCATCCTAACTTAGATATACTGGGTGGAACATCACTAATATGGGTATGTATGGGTAGTATTGGTATGTTCCAGCATGTGGAGTTGTGCCCGCATTCTCATCCTTACAGACGTGTAGCATTCAGTTAAAAAATGAGATAACTGATTCAGTAGAATAAGCATGACACTTGGTAAACCAAGCAGACAGCCCAAAGCCATAGTATATTCAAGTTCACATACTTTCTATCACCGCTATAACAGTTATGAGACATTTGTGTCACTTTCAATCTCCTTTCTCCAGTCTCGGTTCTTGATATTTTCTGGCTTATAATAGAGGAGGATTCCTGTACCCAAATCCTACCCATTCTCAATGACTCGGCACCAATCTGTGATGGATCCCCGGGCGAGGTGTCACATCTGAATGTCTGTTAAAATTCCAAAACCTCTGTTACATCCTGGCCGATCCAGCCCCAATGCTCCTGTGTCTCCTTCCGTCTCTGGTTAAATTACACAACAACAACATTGGTAGCCATTATATATGTCATGTGAGCACTGCTGCTTGTGATGGTCTACAGCGGTCACAGGCCATACATACTGGTAACCCCGCTGTGGCCGGTGATGGCGGAGCGCTCATGTGAGGATACAGTGCTCTGTGACACTGAACATGGAGGAGCTTCCTATACAAACTATTCAACTCATGTTCCAAGAGAGAGAACACAACATCTGCACTGTAATATCTCCTCACGTTTCCCCTTATTATTTACAGTAATTGTATTTTTTACATGGGATTTTCTGTGGTTTTTATGTTCTCATTTTCTTTAAATTCAGGTCTCTACAATATAGGATCCTCTCCCAATATCATCTATATAGGATAATCTTCCTGATTGACTTGACAAGAATGAATGGTGATAGAGAAAAGATGGCAGAAAGTATATTAAATCTCACCCTAGAGATAATGTTCCAGCTTACTGGAGAGGTAAGAGATTCTGATGTCACGTTACATCATTCTTATCTATGGTAATAACAGATGATATGACTGGAGAGAGGAGGGGGCTCCGATGATGTCACATTACATCACTCTTATCTATGGCGTAATATAACATAACATGATAATGATGGTAGAGGAGGGAGGGGGGCTCTGATGATGTCACATTACATCATTCTTATCTATAGTAATAACAGAGGATATGAATGGAGAGGGGAGGGGGCTCTGATTATGTCACATTACATCATTCTTATCTATGTTAATAACAGATGATATGACTGGAGAGGGGAGAGGGCTCTGGAAATGTTTGTAGTGATAATTATTAATGTTTCTCCTAATAAACAGGATTACACAATAATGAAGAAGACCTCTGAGTCCACTGTTATAGAGACCCCAATCATGGGGCCCCCACCTCACTACCTGATACAGAGAGAAATTAATGAACACAAGATCCTAGAACTCACCAACAAGATCATTGAGCTGCTGACTGGAGAGGTGAGGCTGCTGGGAATGCTGGGACATTATACAGTAACACCACTGGAGGGTTCTGGGTAATGATGGTATCAATTTGTGTGTCAGGTTCCTATCAAGTGTCAGGACGTCGCCGTCTATTTCTCCATGGAGGAGTGGGAGTATTTAGAAGAACACAAGTATCTGTACAAGGACGTCAAGATAGAAGATCCAGAGCCGTTCACATCTCCAGGTGATTCCTCTCCTCTCCTGCATTCATAACTGTTCACAAGCTCATCAGTAAATCAGTAATGGGTTCTGTGGAGCAAAGATGAGTTGGGCTTTTAGCTTCACTAAGAAATCATGATGTAGCTGCCCATAAAAGGGGAAAGAGGAAACCTTCCATGGAGCAAGTTATTAATTCCATTCCTTTATTGCTGTAAGAAATGGGGAATAGTCTGACTCCACTTGGTAAAAATCAGGTAAAAAAATAGGCTTTGATCCACTGGATTTTAAGGCCAGTGATATTCTTTGACCTTAAGCATTGCTCACAAGATTTTGTAGGTATAAAGCTTACAAAAACAGGTGGTCATTGACAATCAGTAGAGAACCGCGAGGGGAGAGCACATCAGTGAGGTTCTAACTGCCACAGGGCAGCTGTCCGGCTTATGCCCTGACATCAGCGACTCCTCCCGAGATCATATCATTGTTCTGTCATGGTTAATGAACCTCTTCAGCCTTAGTGATTAAACTTCCCGCGTGGAACGCTGCATTCCTACTATCCATGAAAAGATCCATAAATTTAATTTCTTGTTTTGTTTTTAATAGCAAAAAAATCACTAAAATTTTGCAATTTTTACACTTTTCCTTTTCTGCACTTTATATTTAGGTGATGTAGAGTTTTAGCTCCGTTGGAGCAGGGCTAAGAGTTGCAGTTCAGGTTTTCAGTGTTTTTCTTTTTATTATTTGTATTTTTTTGTTTTATTTCACATATTTTGCCCCCTGTCTGGGCAGAAAAAGATCTATGCGGGTTTTTTTGCAGATTTTTGCTGTAGCTTCTCTGTTAGCACACCTATCTTCAACTGTCCTCCCATCTGTCCTCCAACTCTCTTCTTGAGCCACTGCAACCTGGTTTCCGATCCCATCACTCTACAGAAACTGCCCTAACCAAAGTCACCAGCGCCTTTGTAACTGCTAAAGCCTCACGCCACTACTCTGTGCTTCTCCTCTTAGACTTGTCCTCTGCCTTTAACACTTCCTTCCTGCTACAAATCCTCTTGTCCCTCGGCATCACAGACTTGGCCCTTTCCTGGATCTCCTCATATCTCTTTGATCGGACATTCAGGGCGACATGTATGATTTATGGCACATATTAGCGCAGAAACGACAATTCTGGCTCAGGTAAACCACTTTGAGAGTGGTTTACCTGTTCCAGCAGTAATGCGCCTGGAATTGTCGTAATGAAGCTATAAATCTATAGCTTCATACAGTTCTGGTGTTCTGGTGTTCGTGCACCAGATATTGTCATGTATCTAAACACCACACAATAGGGAATATACAAGAGAAGGGTAGAGTGACTATCGACTTAACTTATTTACTGATTTTCCAAGGGCAAACAAACTAAATAGTTATCTTGTTAGTCTACTACTTTGTCATTTGTGGGTTAGGAGCAGGTACCTTGTTGTAGAAATCAACAACATTTTGGAAACAGTGTTGATTTGTAAGATCTATTGAGATTCTTTTACTACTATTTAGTAAGTAATTGTTACTGTCGTGTGGAAACTATTTCCTTGAAGGAGTGTAATCCCTGGATTAAATAGAAGAGGCAATTACAGAACCAGTATTACTTAAAACTTTGTTTATTTCAATGTATCTAAGGGCTGATTCAATAAATTAGTGGAGCATTGAGTTCAGATTTTAACTAGTTATGGATAGGATAAATTTTACTCTTGGATATTATTACAAGTTCAGTATTACTAGAACAAACTAGAGAAGATATGAGTTTAAGTTTGCCTTTGGCAAATCAGTAAATACGTTGATATTGGCGTGCGGGCAAATTAAAACTATAGCGAACCCTGAGTGTGTCTCACTCTCGCACAACCTCCGCCTCTTGCCCTCTCGGTTTGTGTCCCCCGGGGGTCAGTCCTAGGTCCCCTACTCTTCTCTATCTACACTCTTGGTCTGGGTCAGCTAATAGCATCACATGGCTTTCAATACCTCATGTATGCTGACAACGCCCAACTTTACATCTCTGGCCCAGACATTAACTCTCTGCTTTCCCAGATTCCAGACTGTCTATCGTCCATATCCTCCTTCTCCTCCTCCCGTCTCCTAAAACTTAACGTAGAGAAAACTGAATTAATCAACTTTCCACCATCCCACCTTATCCCTCTACCTGATCTCTCTATCATAGTCAATGGCTCCACACTCTCACCGGTCCCGTAAGTTCGCTGCCTTGGGATAAGCCTTGACTTCGCCTTGTCTTTCAAACCATACATCCAAATCCTTACCTCTGCCTGCCACTTCCACCTGAAAAATGCTGGTCCATGGCCTTGTCATCTCCAGCGTAGAGTACTGCAACATCCTTCTCTGTAGCCTCCCGACTAGCACTCTTGCTCCCCTTTAAACCATCCTGAACTCTGCTGCCTTATCCACCTTTCTCCTCGATACCCCCCTGCCTCTCCCCTCTGCCAATCCCTTCACTGACTACCCATTGCCCAGAGATTTAATTTCAAGATACTAACCATGACCTATCACTAGTGATGAGCGATTGTGTCAACAATCGTTAATGAGTCGATAGTCGATATCGGCAATTATCATGTTGGTAGCCGATAGCAAATTATCGCCGATGACCATTAAAGTCTATGGGAGAGGAACAACAGCTTCATTCTTACACCCAAACAGGTGAGGAGAATCTGGAATTAACATCCACAATAATAAACTGGATATGTGCTACATCTTAGGCAAGACAATTAGGCTATAAAAGTCACAGAAAAAAATTCATAGGCTAAAATAATTCATTATGTTCAATGGCTAACCAAAAGCATGAGGACGGCATAGCCACAGCAGGTACAGCGGTAGCAGCTGCAAAGGGGCCCCTTTTACACAAAACAAGAATCGGGTGTTGGAAATGGCACATGGGGACTGGCAGGAGACCCCTATCACTTTTCGTACCAGGGACCAACATCTCGGCACCAAGAACGTCCCAACCGGGCCCTGGGGGGTCCAGTTGGTCAACGAGGCCTGTCTCAAATTCCTGCATTCTACTGTCAATTTGTGTGGGTGGAACGAAATTACTCACTTTTGATTTGGAACGTGGATCAAGGAGGGTGGACACCCAGTAACTGCTGTTCATTTTGATGGCCTTGAAGCGTAGGAAATACGCTTTTTTCAATAAGACCTTTACTATTGGTTTCTTTTACAGCGGCATGACCCCAAAACCAGCAAAGAGGTCCTTGATGGACTCTCAGAATAAAAAGTGTCGGAAGAAACAAGTATTTGAACCACTATTTTAGGGAAATGGACATTGACTATCCCTATCCTTTAATGCAGTATGACCCCAAAATCCACACAGATGCCATTATGGACGCTCAGATTAAAAGGTGGCGGAAGAAAGTATTATTTGAACGAGTATTTTAGTGAAGTGGACATTGACTATCCAAGTCCTGTACCGCAGCATGACCCTCAAACCCGCATGACCCACTGAATAAAAAGTGCCGGAAAAAGGAGTCTTTGAACCACCATTTTTTTTTTTTAACCATAAACTTTTTATTGGTCAGATATAAAGTAGTACAAACAGAATACAGTATATGTCATTGTAAGACCAAATTTCAACTTTTATCCCCAAAACACAACCAAGCCCACCTCCCAAATCCATCTCCAGATTCAGAGCAGTAAATATCCATTACAATCACATAGCAATGCACTATTAATAACATTCAGTTCTTGTCACAATAAAAATTGTACCTGGCTGTCGGAACGGCCTCCATCCACACAACTGCCATAGACACAGTCCCAGGGACCTCTACACCGAGATTTCCAACACCCTATTATTATTATTATTATTATTTATTTTTTGAGCGCCCTTGGTTCCAGAGCGCTGTACATTCAGGTTTCATACATAACATAGGTCAAACAAGTACAAGGTGATACTTACTAACTAACAACTGGTACAGAAGGAGAGAGGTCCCTGCCCGTGAGGGCTTACACTCTAAAAGGAAGGTGGGAAGAGACAAGGTGAGGGGCAGACATGGTTGTGGATAGTGTAGTGACAGCAGGGTTATTGTTGGTTGTAGGCAATCCTGAAGAGATGGGTTTTCAGGCTGCTTTTGAGGCTGGTGAGAGTGGGGGAGAGTCTGATGTGTTGGGGCAGTGAGTTCCAGAGTGTGGGTGAAGCACGGGAGAAGTCTTGGAGACGGTTGTGTGAGGAGCTGATAAGGGGAGAGCAGAGAAGAAGGTCCTGTGAGGAGCGGAGGTTGCGTGACGGGAGATATCTGGAGATTAGAGCAGAGATGTATGGAGGGGAGAGGTCATGGAGAGCCTTGTAGGTCAAGGTTGCTAACTTGAACTGGATTCGCTGGGCAATGGGAAGCCAGTGAAGGGATTGGCAGAGGGGAGAGGCAGGGGAGTATCGAGGAGAGAGGTGAATCAGACGGGCAGCAGAGTTAAGGATGGATTGGAGGGGAGCGAGGGTGCTAGCTGGGAGGCCGCAGAGAAGGATGTTGCAATAGTCTAGGCGTGAGATGACGAGGGCATGGACGAGCATTTTTGTGCTTTCGAAGTTAAGGAATGAACGGATACGGGAGATATTTTTCAGGTGGAGGCGGCAGGTGGAGGTGAGGTTGGATGTGCGTTTGAAGGACAGATTGGAGTCAAGGGTTATCCCAAGGCAGCGGACTTGTAGAGCTGGTGAGAGAGTGTAGCCATTGACTGTGATAGAGAGATCAGGTGGAGGGATGGAGTGGGACGGTGGAAAGATGATGAGTTCAGTTTTCTCCACGTTTAGCTTCAGGAGACGTGAGGAGAAGTAGGAGGATATGGACGAAAGACAGTCAGGGATCCGGGAGAGTAGAGAGGTAATATCTGGGCCGGAGATGTAGAGTTGGGTATCATCAGCATACAGGTGGTAATGAAAGCCATGCGATGCTATTAGTTGACCCAGCCCAATAGTGTAGATAGAAAAGAGTAGTGGGCCCAGGACAGACCCCTGGGGTACACCAACAGAGAGCGGGCAAGAGGAGGAGGTGGTGCGTGAGTGAGAGACGCTGAATGTCCGATCAGTGAGGTAGGAGGATATCCAGGAAAGGGCCAAGTCCGTGATGCCGAGGGAGGAGAGGATTTGTATGAGGAGTGAGTGGTCGACAGTGTCAAAGGCGGAGGACAGGTCTAGGAGGAGAAGCACAGAGTAGTGCAGTTCGGTGCAGCAAGACCAGAAGTATCCAGCCATTTAGCCCATATTTTATTATACTTAAGTTTGGCTCCTCTCTTATAATACACCCCTCTCTCCAATGCAATCAGCCAGTTCACTTTATTAACAAACTCCTGTGCTGACGGAGGTTCTGCATCCAGCCACTTTGTCGCTATTAATTTCCTCGCCATAAATAAAAGTCTAGATATTGCGATTTTCTCAGCCTCTGAAACCGTTAAGTCTCCTACATATCCCAAAATACAAACCAACGGATTCATCTCCACTGTAATTTGAAAAATACGCTGGATCAATTGGACAATAAAAATCCAATATCGCTCTAGTTTAGGGCAATGCCAGAACATATGCATCAGAGAGGCCGGGTGCACATGACACCTATTACACAGAGGAGAGGCCCGAATTCCAATTTTATGTAGAAATAGAGGAGTTTTTGTAAACTCGATGTATTAAGAATAATTGAGAGTTTCGATGCTGTTCACTCACTGCCATCAATGGTATGGTCTCAAGTATCTCCTCCCAAATATTAGGCTCTATAGGGCCAATATCTCCTTCCCACCTACGTAAATCTATTGGGTTTCTAGAAAAAAAGTTTGCCAATAAAAGTTTATATAAAGTGGATATCAGTCCCTTTGTTGTTTTGATGTTCTTGACCCTATCTATCGGAGTAAACTTGGCATTATATTGAATTGTGTCTGATTTTTCTGCATTATAAGCGTGCCTAAGCTGTAAGTATTTGTATAGCTGTGTATGCGGTAAGGCAAATTCCATTTGCAATTGCTGAAAACTTTTAAGCACCCCCTGATCTGTAAGCAGTTGAGAGACATATTGAAGGCCCCTAGATGCCCATGACTCAAATCCCTGAAGCACAAAAAGTTCGGACAACCAGGGGGTATTCCAAATCCCGGTATAGGATGTGCAGCCCTGAAGCCCAAAATCCACCCGTAATTTCCACCACAGTTTATGCATCAGATATAAAGTTGGAAACTGTTTGGAGTGCACTAAAAAAGTTTTTGCCTCCAGTTTACCATAAAGATTGGGAGAATTAAAATAGTGGCGTAATAGTTTCAAGTTTAAATCCTTATCCCCCTCCCCATCCCAATCTCTCATATATTGCAGTTGTGCTGCCAAGAAGTAAACTGCTGGATTAGGAATTGCCAACCCTCCCTCGTCCTTTGCCAATTGCAGAGTTTCTAGCTTTGTCCTGCCCCAGATAAGGGCTCTGAAAATAGCATTGACTTTAAAAAAGAATCTCTGGGGGAGCCAGATTGGAGAGTTATGTAGGAGGTACAACAACTGGGGCATCCAAATCATTTTAACCAGATTTGATCTTCCCGCTATCGATAATGGTAATTTACGCCAGACATCCAATTTATTTTTAAATTTAACTAGCAATGGATCCAGATTCAACCGCCCAAATTCCTGTAAATTCACAGAAATATTTATACCCAGGTATCGGAAAGAATGGGACACTAGAAGTGGTATATCTCCAGGGAGAGTAAATTGATCCATGGCTTGAACCACCATTTTAGTTGAACTGGACATTGACTATACCTGTCCTGTACCACAGCATGACCATCAAACCTGCATGACCCACAGATTAAAAAGTGCCGGAAGAAAGTAGTCTTTGAAGCAGTATTTTAGTGAAATGGACATTGACTATCCATATCCTGTACCGCAGCATGACCAAAAACCCGCACAGGTGACCTTATGGACCATCAGAAGAAAATTTTGCAATAAGAAATAAACTATATTTGAATAGTTTGCCAATACTGCTGCTGCTAGAGCTACTTGCCATTCTACTGGTGACATTGTTCCACCGTGACATTAGAATGTGAAGCAAACGAAACAGATGTCCCCAGTAGGTCAACGAGGCCTGTCTGAAAATCCTGCATTCTACTGTCAAGTGGGTTGGAGGAAATTACTGATCAAGGCGGGTGAGGCTGTAAACGTGATTCACGGAGGTTCTGCTGGCAGGGCAGGACTTACAGTGGGTGTGGTGAGAGCCAGGGCTGGCGTCCGTCATCTATTAACACTCATGTTCAGCTAGCAGGGCTGAACTTACAGTGGGTGCGGTGAGAGCTAGGGCTGGCGTCAGTCATCTATTTTCAGTCGTGCTGAAGCAGATTGCGGAAGCGGAAGTGTGAGCTAAGACCTCCAGCCTTCCTCAGTACACAGTAAAGACCTGGGTAGCGCTTGAGAAATTTCAGCCTCTACAAGAGCGCTTGTCCCTTCGTATGAGTGCGGACCACTTGAGCTTCACTTGGGAACGCTAGTGCTTGACGCTCCTGTTCCACCCAGGTGTCCTTTTTCTTGGCTTTCTTTTTCTTATTTTACTCAACGTGCTGGAGGAAATTGTCTGTGTTCTTAGGGTGACGAATGTGCTCCATACGCCATGTCCTCTGAATAACCTACATCTGTTCAAGTCTTTTTTCAGTGGTTACTGTATTTTGTACATGCAAGTTTTTTAGTAGTTTAATTCTAGAAAACACATTTTTAAAATAGGATGGAATCCTATTGCTAGCTATTTTAAAGATCTTGCAAAAACAAGTCATTTTGCAATATGTGTCCATTAACGGTATTCCCTTAAAAATTCAAAACATGACCCTTCGGCCACTGTTGACAATTGTGAAGAACAAATGTCTGTTAAAAACCACATTTTTTACAATAGGACCTGTAGTATAGCTGTATTTCACAGCACCATGCCCCCAAAAATTCAAAACATGACCCTTCGGCCACTGTTGACAATTGTGAAGAACAAATGTCTGTTAGAAACCACATTTTTTATGATAGGACCTGTAGTATAGCTGTATTTCACAGCAACATGACCCAAAAATTATAAAAATGATTTCTCAGCCACTGTTAAAAATTGTGAGGGAGAAATGACACTTAGAACCCACATTTCTGTTCCAAAAGACCTTGATTATAGCTGTATCTCACAGCACCATGACCCCAAAACCATTGACAGTGCTTAAAATTTTCATGAAGTGAGTAAATGGATCACGTTTTTTTCATGAAACCGTGTACAATTGGTGTCTCCTAACCGCAAAACCAGCAAAATGATCATTTACATTTTTTTTCAAGAGGACCATTTCTTTTTGAAGAGGAATGGGAAGTAGACCGGCAACTAAACAGTGACCTCGGCAATTGGGGCCACAACATCATCAGAGATCCACGCCTGGTTCAACTTGATGAAAGTCAAACGATCCACATTATCAGTGGAAAGTCGGATGCGGTTGTCTGTAATGACTCCTCCAGCTGTGCTGAAGGTCCGCTCAGATATGACGCTGGCTGCTGGACAGGACAACACCTCTATGGCGTGGCGAGCGAGCTCGGGCCATTCATCCATTTTGGATACCCATAAGTTGATTTGGTCCGGAATATATCCAAAAACATCAGTGTTGAGACGCATATAGTCGTGCACTATGATTTTTAGCCGGTCTCTGTGTGTCGTATGTGTGCCCTGCATTATATGCGTTGGTAAGGTGGTAAATAAGGATTGCCAGGGGTCACCCATTAGGCTTCTGCCACAATGCCTGCTGCTGCGGCTATTTTGCACTCTACTGCTGTCATGTTACTGACGTTGTTCCACCGTGACATTTGAAGAATGTGAAGCAGATGCAACAGATGTCTCCAGTTGATCAATGAGCCCAGTCTCCAATTCCTGCATTTTACTCTCAATTTGGGTGGGTGGAAGGAAAGTGCTGAATTTAGCTTTTTAACAGCGATCGAGGAGGGTAGCCACCCAGTAACTGTTGTTCATTTTGATGGCCTTAATGTGAGGATCATGTTGGAGGAAATGGAGCATCCAAGCACTCATGTGAGAGATGGAGCCTTGATTTCCCAAACTTCGGGTTTGAGGAGCACTAGTAAACTGATCTTCCTTGTCTTCCTCCTCCACTTCAAATCCGTGCCAACCTCTTTCCAAGTCAGGGACATCGGTAACGTTGGTGTCCAACCATACCTCATCCTCCGCTTCCTCCTCCTCAGCTTCATCACAGCCCTGACTTGCCTCAGATGATGTACCCTGAAAGCTGAGGCACCGCCTTGCACCAGCCCTGCACCCCCAAACCATCGTCTAACGTAGACCGATAAAGTTGTGAAACTGTCGGACCTTCTGGATCCAACGGAGAGTAATGCTCTGTGTCCGCATCTGTGTCCGCCTCCTCCTCCATCACTGGTGGGACCTGCTGTTTCAGAATGTCCAACACTTGTTCCAGAACTAAGATCACCACAATGCTCATGCTGACAAGGGCATTGTCCACACTGACCATTTTGGTGGCTTCTTCAAAACTCGCAAGGATGGTGCATAGCTCTTTCACCTGCCTCCTCTTTCGGTGACTCAACACCCTGAGGTCCGCACCGCTGCTTGTCAGGCCATGCGCCGATTCGTACTGCGTAATGGCATTGCGCTGCTGCCACAATCGCTGGAGCATGTGGAGGGTGGAATTCCAGTGTATTACCACGTCAACAATGAGACGGTTGACATTACCCTTCCGTCTCTATCACTGGAAGATAGTAATGCTCTAGAGCAACCAATTACTTGTGAAGAACTAGAGGTTGCTTTGTGCCAGGCCCCAAATGAAAAAGCCCCAGGAATGGATGGTCTTCCAGCTGAATTTTTTAAGCTCCACAAGGAAACCTTGTTACCGCGTTTACTAGAGGTCTTCCAGGTGGCAGTTCAGGACGGTCACTTGACGTATTCAATGAGGGAAGCAGTTATTGTACTGATACTTAAGCCAGATAAGGATGCTTCTAGTCCAGGGTCCTATCGCCCCATCTCGCTACTTCCAATTGATGTTAAGCTATTGGCCAAAGTATTAGCTAATAGGTTAAGCAAAGTCATAACGAGTGTCATTCATAAGGACCAGTCAGGCTTTATGCCCAATAAGTCAACTGCCATTAACATAAGAAGACTGTTTCTCAGTTTACAAATGAGTACAGGGCAGACGGAGGGCAGGGCAGTTCTCTCATTGGACGCTGCCAAAGCTTTTGACAGCGTGGAATGGGAGTACTTGTGGGCTGTCATGAGGAAAATAGGCTTTGGTCCAACTTTCTTATCGGCAGTTAAACTAGAGTACGGGCTAGAGTACGCACTAATGGCTTGATGTCAGAGGCATTCTCCTTACACAGAGGGACCAGACATGGTTGCCCCTTATCTCCCCTTCTGTTTGCCTTGGCCATTGAGCCCCTAGCTTGCATCATCAGAAATGCAAGGGACATTACAGGGATCAAACATGGGACTATGGAGGAGAGAATTTCTCTCTATGCGGACAACATGCTTCTTTATGTGGGGAATGTAACTTCTTACATCCACAGAACCTCCCAAATATTTCAAACAATAGGAATTTAATATACTCTAAACTATCACCAAAATGAAAAAATCCCTTTAAGATATAACTTTTAATCAGAAATCTCTAAAATACGTTACACCTAGGTAGTGATAGTGTCAACAAAAATACACATATCTAAGGGACAATGTATCTATACACAATCTTAGTACCTAATCCTTATCCCTTCCAGGCCTCTACTTATCTACGGCAGAGAACCTGCCCCGACAAGGGTGACCCCGCTATGTAGACCTAATTTCCTGCCTAAACACACCCTGCCTGGGGCAGGGGTGTCTTTTTGGGAAAAGAAATGCCTGCTCGGCATCTGGTATTGGGGGCAGGCAAGGGCCATGACGTGGCGGAACCCATCTGTATCCACCAGACGGAAAGGCAAAATTTCCAAGCCAAAAACCTGGCAATACTGACATTCAGGCTTTTGGCTTTGGGATGGTTTGGGTTAAAGTTTTTCTTCAACTCTCACACCTGGTAAACGGAAGGCTGGCTGCTAGACTGGCCACTGTATGGCGTGCAGGTGAAACTGGTGGAAGGAGTGGGGGTAGGCTGTGTCTCTGGTGGTGCTTATGGTACTTGGGCAACAGTGGAGGCTGATCCTTGCTCATACTGCTGAGGGACATGGGCAGCAGAAGAATACTTGGTCTTGGAAGTGGCGGAGGATGAGGAGGTGGAGAAAGAGGGTGTAACAGTGGTTGGAAGGCCAGGACCGGTGTGGCCTTTTTTCACCAAGTGTTCCTTCCATTTGAACTCATGCATTCGCTGCATGTGTCTAGACATGTTGGTGGTGGTTAAACACTTCCCTATACTGATGCTTTTATGGAAAATGCGGCATATGACATCACTGGGCGAATCTGAGGCTTGATCGAAAAAGGCCCAGGCTTCAGGAGTCCTGGACCTTTTCGACGGCAATAAGCGAGGAGCGGTGTTTCCGCTGCCACCACTGATCATGGCTGGTGGAATAATCTCAACTGACTTGTGCGTCTGTCCTCTTTTTGAGGCCGGACCCGTACTGACACTACCCCATTGTCTTCCTCCGCGTCCACTGATGAAGCACTCGCAAGCAAAATCTGCTGAAAAGACCACGTTGGATCCGCAATGTAATCATCATCATCACAGATGACTTCCTCGTCCTGACACTCTACATCCTGGAGCTGCGGGCTACAAGCCACAGGCACTGCAAGGCCGACTGACCAGTTTCCTTCTCCTCCTCTGATGGCATCAGAGATTGGGCGTCAGAGCAGACTAAATCATCCTCTTTGGCCTCTTGATCTTTTGAAATGCCTTTTGACCCCCACCACATTGTGTCATCAGAAAGATCTTCAGAAAATGGATTATCCACAGTGGTGAGTACACAAGTTGACATTTGGCCTGCCTTCGCTTCAGATTGGACGGATGCTGACGATGATGATGAAGACATTTGTGGTCGTGACTGGGAGGACGAGGAGATAAAACCGAAGGATGCAGGTTGCGTTAACCACTGAAGAACAGATTGGCGGTACTCTTCATTACTGAGATTCACAGGGAACCGACCCAATGATGACCGGCCTGACGGTCCTGCAACTGACAATGTGCTGTCTTGCGTGTTGTCCATAGCAGTGGAAGGAACACCTTCTCTCGTACCTCTAGCTCCATGTCCTACACCATTTTTTGCTCGCTTACCACCTGCAGTTCGCTCCATGTTCAGAAACATAAAAATGTAAAAGGTATAGAAGAGTTTTTCATAATCTTATTGAGAAACTGTACTGCAAAGACGGCAAATCACAGGTATTCTTAAATCTCTCTAATTTCCAGCGGCCAACTAGGATTAGAAACAGAGTTGTTTCTATCAAATATCTGTGAAATGTGGTCTGGTGGAAGAACCGTAACAACAAATCAACAATGTTCTTCCTTCAGTACCAGAGATTTACAACTGCCCAGTAGGACTAGCAATATACAGTTTTGCGCAAATAGCGCACTTGTACGAGTGTTTGTAGAAAACTGAGACGCACGGAGTGCAATATACAACTATTGAAAAGTTATATGGATTAGATATGGCGGTTTTACAATGCTGACAACAGGCACCAGTTACTATAAAATATCTGTAACCCAATTTGCGATTTGTGCAAAACTGACAAGCACAGAGTGGAATATACAACTATTGAAAAGTTATATGGATTAGATATGGCGGTTTTGGCAACACTGACAACAGGCGCCAGTTACTATAAAATATCTGCAACCAAATTTGCGTACGAGGGAGCTATTTGCGACAAACTGGGACGCAAAGACACCATAAGAACTGCAAAAACAAAAGGGACAATTTCACCTAAGTTGGAAGGTCTGCTGGCCAAAAAGTGTTAAAAAAAAAAATTGCTATTTCAATGCCAGTTCAGGACAGCCTGGGCTGCACATCACCCCCCTTCCTTTCCGACCTCCACCACCCTTCCCCGTGGCTGCACACAGCAATAAATGTTTTTACAAGTCTCTCTCTAACTAAATAAGAACTAAAATTTTCTAATCTAGCTATATCCTAATCTTCACAGCTACAAGGATGGTTTTCTGTATAAAAAAAGACTTGTTGCTCTGTAGTGAGATAGTTTAGGAATGAGACTGATCAGGAAATGCAGTCGTATACATAAAACGAGGTCATGCAAGGCTTTAAAAACGAGGTCATGCTGCCAATGAGATCCATACACCACCCACAGCTGACGTCGTAAACCCCCCTCTATGCTCTGAGCTGATTGGCTGGCCGCCAAAATTACAGGAAACGCCAAAAAAGGTGCGATAGTAAACGTGATAACGATTATCTTTACGATTTTCAGGGAAACTATTGCTTCATCGGAAAATTCTGATAAACGGAAAAATCGTGCCGATTTCAACTTTTGTTGATAGTATCACTCATCCCTACCTACAACACTCTCCATAAACTCTCCCCTCACTACATCTCTGCCTTAATCTCCAGATATCTCCCCTCCATACCTCTCTGCCTCAATCTCCCAGATATCTCCCCGCACACAACCTCTGCTCCTCACAGGACCTTCTTCTCTGCTGTCCATTTATCAGCTCCTCACACAACCATCCCCAAGATTTCTCTCATGCTTCACCCACACTCTGGAACTCACTATCCAAACACATGAGAGACTCTACTCCGCGCTCACCAGCTTCAAAAGCAACCTGAAAACACATCTCTTCAGAAGCCAATAACCTACAACAACTCGTCTGTCACTACAACCACCGAAAAACTTTCTACCCTCAACTTTTGTCTCTTTCCTCCTTCCTTGTAGATTGTAAGCCCTCAGGGGCAGGGTCTTCTCTCCCTCTGTAACAGTTGTTAGTCATCTATTGTCACCATTGTACTTGTTTGACGTATGTTATGTATGTAACCCCCTTGAATGTACCGCGCCCTGGAACCAATGGCACTCTAAAATATATAAGAATAATAATATTACCCCTTAAAGGGGAAATACTGTCTCCAATACTGACTGTGTAGTTGATTTGAATCTGTTAAGATCAAGTGACTGCTGAGCATGGGAACGACTGATCTTTTAGGATGTATGTCTGTATGGAATATATATATTTTTTTTATAGCTTGAGCTTGGTGCTGGGGACAGGCACTAACTGCGTGTGGAGGATGCTGCAACAAGTTATTTAGCAAACACCTTTTATAGATCCTCCAGCAAACCACATCAGTGATGATAGCCACTACTACTATTAAGGCTATATTCACACATGCAGTTTTTGATAATTTTTTATGTAGATTTAGCTGAATTCAGGGGTAGATTATAAAGGATAAAAAAGTATCAAGTGCTTTTTTTTGTATCCACTCCAAGTTTTGTGTTCAAAATTAAATAAAAAATTGCATGGGATAATCCAACCGTACACTGGTACCAAAGCCATGACTGCTTCATATATCACCATCCTGCTCCTCAGTACTGGAGAGCATGTAGCGGTGAGGGATGCAGTCAAGACAACATGTAATAACAGTGACTCTCAGATGCGGATACAGGACTCTGGGAAGATGCTGACCTCAAAACAGAAGGGGCATAGCATCACAATCTTTTGGTCCTTGCTCAGAGGCCTACTGTTAAAATGTAATCTGTTGTGCCACCACTGGCATTGCTTGGCAATTTTATATGGGATTTCTTATACAGAAATGTTATGAAATATCAATATAACGTTAAAGGTAATATTTATCAAAATTAATAAAAATCTGTTTTATTCTTGGCAGGTGACTGTACCAGGAGCTCAGACAAACATATAATATCGTCAGATTTTAAAGCAGATGATAGTGTTATCACACAAGATGCACATGAAGAGCATATTTTTTATCCAGACATAGCCTCAGCCCTTCCCTCCAATGATCTGCCATCTGATTCTTTTAAGCAGGTCCTATATTCTGATTCACCACAGTCTGTTGAGCAAAATAAAAGTCACACAAGGGGTGTAGAACATCAATGTCACACAGGAGAGAAGCCATTTCCCTGTGCAGAATGTGGAAAATGTTTTGCTCACAAATCTAATCTTGAAACACATCAAAGAACTCACACAGGAGAGAAGCCATTTCCCTGTGCAGAATGTGGAAGATGCTTTGCTCACAAATCTAATCTTGAAACACATCAAAGAACTCACACAGGAGAGAAGCCATTTTCATGTTCAGAATGTGGGAAATGTTTTAGTCGGAAATCATATCTTATTCAACATGAAGTAACTCACACAGGAGAGAAGCCATTTTTTTGCTCAGAATGTGGCAAATGTTTTACTCAGAAATCACATCTTATTCAACATAAAAGAAGTCACGCAGGAGAGAAGCCGTTTTCATGTTCAGAATGTGGCAAATGTTTTACTGGGAAATCGCATCTTGTTGAACATGAAAGAATTCACACAGGAGAGAAGCCGTTTTCTTGTTCAGAATGTGGCAAATGTTTTACTAAGAAATCAAATCTTGTTCATCATGAAAGAACTCACCCAGGAGAGAATCCATTTAGGTGTTCAGAATGTGGCAAATGGTTCACTCAGAAATCAGGTCTTGTTCGACATGAAAGAACTCACACGGGAGAGAAGCCGTTTTCATGTTCAGAATGTGGCAAATGCTTTACTGTGAAATCGCATCTTGTTGAACATGAAAGAATTCACACAGGAGAGAAGCCGTTTTCTTGTTTAGAATGTGGCAAATGTTTTACTAAGAAATCAAATCTTGTTCATCATGAAAGAACTCACCCAGGAGAGAATCCATTTACGTGTTCAGAATGTGGCAAATGGTTCACTCAGAAATCAGGTCTTGTTCGACATGAAAGAACTCACACGGAAGAGAAGCCATTTTCATGTTCAGAATGTGACAAATGTTTTACTGTGAAATCGCAACTTGTTGAACATGAAAGAATTCACACAGGAGAGAAGCCGTTTTCTTGTTCAAAATGTGACAAATGTTTTACTAAGAACTCAGGTCTTGTTCATCATGAAAGAACTCAGGCAGGAGAGAATCCATTTACGTGTTCAGAATGTGGCAAATGGTTCACTCAGAAATCAGGTCTTGTTCGACATGAAAGAACTCACACAGGAGAGAAGCCGTTTTCATGTTCAGAATGTGGCAAATGTTTTACTGTGAAATCGCATCTTACTGAACATGAAAGAATTCACACAGGAGAGAAGCCATACTTTTGTTCCGAATGTGGCAAAAGTTTTACTGTGAAATCAAATCTTGTTCGACATAAAAGAACTCACAAGGGAGAGAAGCAGTTTTCATGTTCAGAAAGCGCATGTTCTTCAACATGAAAGACCTCACACATCTATTTTTGCAGATGACACCAAGCAATCTATGGAAGATGTTCATAACGTGCAAGCAGACCTGGACACACCGAGTGTTTGGGCATCCACTTGGCAAATGAGGTTGAATGTAGATAAATGTAAGGTTCTGCATCTGCGTATGAATAATCTGCAGGCATCCTATGTCCTAGGGGGAAAACTGGGAGAATCGCTTGTTGAGAAAGATCTGGGCATTCTTGTAGATCATAGACTACAGAACAGCATGCAATGTCAATCAGCTGCCTTTAAAGAGTACCTATCACCTTCAGCCAAACCTCATGAAGTAACATAAGACTAAAATACAAACACTTTCTTAAATAAGCTTCATTAGGAAAACCAAAACATTTAACCTGGATTTCAGTTTTTAAAAAAGCGCTGGCCCTTTAAGACAGCTCTGAAGTCAGGCCAAGTCAGCAAATGACAGCTTGATGAATGACTGTCATGACAGTTGTAGGCTCCTGAGCTGGGAGAGTCCACAGTGCAGGGGGGAGCCTGTAAATCCTCATCATGTGCTCACCAGCAGCATTGTAATAAGATGCCTGTGTGCTATAGAGGAGAAGGCTCTGTTTCCTCTGCACAGAAAAAAGTAAATTTTTCAGTGTTTTTCATTTTCTAAGAAACACGACATAAAATTACTGAAAATCTCCTAGACTTCTTTTGTAAAACTCTGCTGTCACATGCTTTTTTCTGTTGTTTTTTTACTGGTAGTCTTTTTTTTAATTTTGTAAAAAACGCCGAGAAGGGCAGAGAATTTACAACAGGAGTCTTGGAAAAGCCCCCGGGACTTTTTTTTTGCCGTGATTTTTCAAAAAAAAACCCACCGGTTAGTCCCCCCTATGTGGGTGTTGTTTAAACTTTTTTTAAATTTCTGATCAAGTGTTTGTTATGTCCCATGTACCACTGTACCGTTTGTAATAAAGGGATCTGTTTTTGTGAAATTTTTTTTGCGCTTTAAAGATTTTTCTTGACGCTAAATATCTTTTTTTTAAGGTTTTTTTGCCGCTATAACCCTTTTTTGGAATTTTTTGTTGCTAAAAAAGATCTCGTTTGTGACGTTTAAAAATACGTTTTTATGGAATTTAAACCCACCAAAATTTTTTTTTTTTTGATTTTGGGCTAAAATTTATTCCCTTTTATTATAAAAATACTTTTGGGGGATTTTGGTGCTATTAAAGTTCTGCTTGTGTGCTAAAAATACGTTTTTTGGGCTAAAATACTTTTTAGGATTTTAACACTAAAACAGTTTTTTTTTTTTTACGGATTTTGGCCCCTTTTAAAAGATTCTTGCGTTTGTCACTAAAAATCCATTTTTTTTTTTTACGGATTTTGGCGCACAAATACTTTTTTACAGATTTTGACGCTAATAACTTTATCTTTTTTTTGTTTGCAAAAATAAGCACTTTTTACGCGGTTTAGCACCAAAATCCGCAAAAATAAAATTCTCTTGCTTTTGTCACTAAAAAATTCGTTTTTTAATACTAAAAATACGTTTTTTTTTACGGTTTTTGGGGGCTATTAAAGTTCCGTTTTGTGTGAAAACCCTTTTTTCTTCAGTTTTTGGGAGAAAATTTTTATTAGCGCCAAAATCCGTAAAAAGCCAGATTTTTAGCAGCAAAAGCGAGATAACAGTAATGCCAAAATCCATAAAAACATGCACTTTAGCGCCAAAATCAGTAAAAAAAAAAGGATTGTAGTACCGAAATCCGTAAGAAAACAGATTTATTAGTGCCAAAATCCGTAAAAATAAGGATTTTAGAGCCAAAATCCATTAAAAAAAAAGTACTTTTGGATACAAAAGTGAGAGAATTTTACTAGTGCCAAAATCCGTAAAATGACTACAAGATTCCATATAAATGCAATAATGTGCTGTCCATCCCCTTTTGTAGGGTGGAGTTACATTAAATGGCTTAATTTATTTATACATTGAAAACCAGACTTGAAGACGAGCAAAAAACGCGAGTAAAAACCGCTCCAAAAAACGCAAATTGCAACAATAAACTGCCGTTTTTTCAGCTGCTTTCGACAGGCAGTGGACAGAAAACTCAGTTTTTAGTATTTGGCTTTCAGGTCGTTTTTTGTCCACTGCAGCGTAGACATAGCCTTGGTGTGCTGTGCCTGCTGTACTGTATGTAGTGAAACTCCGATGACCCTATACAAGCAGCTAAGCCCTCAGCTCCCCCTGCACAGTTGGTATCTCCCAACAGATTGATAAGGATCTCCTGAGTTACAAAGTGAAAGTAAAACCTGGTTCCCTGTAAAACTGAGGGAAATCCTCGAAATTGCGAATGACATGTATTTGAGAAAAGTCTTATAATTTCAACTTCTATCAATTTTTATGGTTTTGTATGGAGGTGATAGGTACTCTTTAAGGCCAGCAGGATATTAGCATGTATTAAAAGAGGCATGGACTCGTGAAACAAGGATGTAATATTACTGCTGTAAAAAGCGTTGGTGTGGCCTCACTTGGAATATGCTGTTCAGTTCTGGGCTCCAGTTTATAGAAAAGATGTAATGAAGCTTGAGAGAGTGCAAAGACGAGCAACCAAACTTATAGGGGGAATGGAACACCTTAGTTATGAGGAGAGGTTAGAAGAAATGAACTTATTTAGTCTTGAGAAACGATGGCTCTGGGGGACATGATTAATTTATATAAGTATATAAATGGTCCCTACAAAAAGTATGGCAAAAAATAATTTCATGAAAAGCCCCCCCAAAAGACAAGGGGACGTTCCCTTCGGCTGGAGAAAAAAGAAAAGCGCTCTTCACTGTGAGAACTGTAAATCTGTGGAACAGCTGCCTGAGGAGCTCGTCACAGCAGGAACAGTTACAAGTTTCAAGAAAGGCTTAGATAACTACCTGAAATTAAAGACTATTAGTATGTATGTAGTCATATGAAATTCTAGATCCAGCCTGATGGCATCTCTGGGATCAGAAATGAAATCTACCTGAGAGCAGTTTGGTTCTTGCCTTATGGGTTCCAAAGCATTCGTCAGTAGGTAAACTAGGCTTAAGCTCCTTACCTCCCTCTCTTCACCCACATTTTCCCCACCCTTGGTTGAACTTGATGGACATATGTCTTTTTTCAACCGTTCTAACCATGTAACTATTTGTATACCTACTGTGACGGATCAATCATAATAAGAGTAGTAAAATATAGAAACCTGGACATACATGGTAAACTTTTAATTATATCAACCCATCTAGTAAAGGCAATACATTAGTTATACCACACGGAGAACAGAAACAAAATGTAATCCATATGTTGTTGAAAATGGAACTTTCAGCTATTTTTCACTAGCACCTTGACATGCCAAGAGAAACCAGACCGTTGTCAAATTAATTTGTTGTGGAGACCGTCAACACACAGGTCAGGAGCTGTGGACGGTTCTGCGCCCTTAGACCAACCAGTGGCGGGGTGCTAAGAACCTGGCGCCAGGCCAAGTGGTGTGTGACAACGAGAGCAATCTCATTGCTGCCCTTTGGATCAGTAGACCTCCGTTGCCTGATACACGCCATGAACCTGGTTGTGCAGAAATTTCTCAAGCGCTACCTTGACTGTCTTCTGAGGAAGGCTCGAGGTCTTAGCTCACACTTCCGCCGTTTGCACACTGCTTCGGCGCGACTGGCAGCGTTGCATCGTAATCTGGCCTCCCCATCTGGGCCTCAAACGCAATGTGGCAATATGCTGGAATCCCACCCTACCCATGCTCCAGCGATTATGGCAGCAGCGTAATGCCATTATGCAGTATGAAATGCCGCATGGTCTGACTAGCAGTGATGCGTACCTCATGGTGTTGACCTATTGAGAGTGGAGACAGGTGAAGGATCTGTTTACATTTTTTTAAATTTATTTTAAAGTGCCATAATTCCAGGGCGCTAACATTTGAAGGGGGTTACATAGTTACAGTACATAGTATGGTTGAAAAAAGACACGTGTCCATCAAGTTCAACCAAGGGTGGTTAAAATGTGGGTGAAGGGAGGGAGACAAGGAGTTCAAGCCCAGCCTCCCCACTGGTTAATGCCCTGAAATCCACAAGCCAAGAACCAATCTGCTCTAGGGGAGACCCCATCTCTGACCCCATAGCCGCCATCTACCTGGATCCAGAATATTACCTAGTTACGTATGCATCAATATTCTTTCGTTTCAGGTAGTTAGCTAAGCCTTTCTTGAAACACCCAACTGTTCCTGCTGTGTCCAGCTCCTCAGGCAGCTATTCCACAGATTTACAATTCTTACAGTGAAGAACGCTTTTCTCCTCTGGAGATTGAATCCTTTTTTCTCTAGCTGAAGGGAATGTCCCCTTGTCTTTTGAGGGGGCTTTACAGGAAATCATTTTTCCCCATACTTTTTGTAGGGACTATTTATATAAATTAACCATGTCCCCGCAGAGCCGTCTTTTGTCAAGATTAAATAAGTTCAATTCTGCTAACCTCTCCTCATAACTAAGATGCTCCATTGTACTTTGTTAAAACCAAATGCTAAGTAACCACTGGCACAGAGGGAGAGAGAACTCTGCCCCACTGGAATCGGTGATTGCAAAAACTGAAAAATTGAGCTGTTCACAAAAGGAGTTTTCTCACTCAAAAAATTAGCTCTCAACATGACGGGACAGTTAAATGAAGACTTATTCTAAATGCATTGGTCAATATATTTAACTTTAGTTATGAGATAAGAGACATTTTATGTGTTCTGAATGCATATAGGTTTCTATGGAAACCTGCGCACCAGACCATACTGTTATCTGATTTGAGCAGAGAGCAGGGAATGAAATCACACTACAAACAGACTGAGCATCCAGAAAAAAAACTAATTATTTCTAACAAGATTAGCTGTTGTTTAACTGATAAGCTGTTGTACTTACTTGTTAGAGTAATCATTGATCCCTATTTTTAACCCCTTTAAGCACCAGGCCTGAAAAAGTTTTAGGGTGCGGCTACACAGCACTAACAAAATACCGGTTGGATTCTGATTAAAGAATTCGACTGGTATTTTACTGCCTTTTGAACATTTAGGGAGACGGTTTCTGCCTGCAGTCTGCAAATTCAACAGTTCCCCTAAACATTGAACATTACAAGTTCTGTCCTAAAACCAGGCAGAAAAAAGTGCATGTTCCATTTTTATTTTTTAATTTTTTTTTATGGTGTTTGGATTTGAAATCCAACCATCAGAAAATCCAAGCTGTGTAGACTACACCTCAGCCTGACGTCTATGGGGATGGTTGACAAAAAACCATCTCAAACCCTTTGCTGTGTGGACATATCCTTGAAAGGGTTTTCTCACCCTTCAGTTTCAAATTCACAGCCAGATTTTCTTACACTTTGCCGCTGTCAGGCTTTGTGTGGTTCTATGACAGTGATTAGCATATTAAGCTTCTCGATAACTAGCTGAGCCCTGACATTGACAAGTGCAGGAGATGTGATCTTCAGTAAACTTAGGTTACAAGTGCTCTGAGGAGTGAAAACAATTGCTTATCTGTAAACAATAGACAATGAGCCTGCTCTAGATTGAGCTCTCCTGACCATGGTGACATCATTCCCAGCTCTAATCAAATAACAGAGTTATGGTCAGGTAACCACGGACACCTGTGTGCGCTGAGCAATGTATTTCGAAAAATCTACATGTGCAATTCTTTTTTTTGTTTAACTGTATTTTTATTGAAGTATTTAAGTATACAGTACAATAAAATTAGCTGACAAACAACTGTGGTATAAGTCATACAACATTTCTTTTGAAACAAAGTATATAAACTGTGTATAATATCTTATCACAAAAATAAATAAACTGCACGTTTTCATTAAAGACTAGTTTTGGCCTCTGACAGAGCCCCATTTTTTAAATCTGGCATGTGTCTCCTTATGTGAGAATAAGTTTTTGACACTTTTACCTATCCATGTTATTCAGAGATTGTTTTCTCGTGACACATTGTGCTTTAAGATAGTAAGAAATATTGGTCCAAAAATTCCTTGTTTATTTGTGAAAAATATCAAAGTATCGTGAAAAAGTTAAAAAAGTTTACCATTTTCAAACTTCAAAAATTTCTTTGTGTAAGACAGTTATTCCACTCAAAATCGTTTATAGCTAGCATCTACCATATGTCTACTGTAGGTTGGCACAATTTTTTTTAAATGTCTTTTTTTTACGACATTAGGAGGCTTAGAAATTTAGTAGTAATTTTCAAATTTTCAAGAAAATTTGACATAAACATTTTTAGGGACCAGTCCAGCTCTGACTTGACCTTGATTTGCCTGTATGTTAGTTACTCCCGTAAAAGACTTCATCTAGGAAACTACACCCCTTAAAGTATTCAAAACAGCATTTAGGAAGTTTATTAACTCATTAGGTGTTTCACAGGAATTAAAGCAAGCTGGCCCACTTATTCCTCATGACAGAGCAGAGCCTGGTGGCGCAGCCGCTGAACCAGGCTCCGGCTGGTCCACAGTTTGGGCTCCGAGCTGCTGTGGGCCCCGGAGGCAGTGCCGTCGCTCCCCGGGGCCAGGCCGTCGCATCCAGTCTCTGCTCGTCCGGGCCCTATGTTGCGAGCGCTCAGAGATCGGGCCCAGGAGTCGGGGACGAATGTCCCTAGCTCCCGGGGCTGCGCGGTGTCAGCGGAGCCGAGCGCTGCTAGCTCTCCGCTGAACACCCTGGCAGGTGTAAGGCTTTAGGCCCTAACCCTGCCAGGCGCCGGCCCCTACTGCTGACGTAGGTGCGCAGTGACGTCACATCCTGCCTATGCAGGGCGGCAGTAAAAGCCGGTGGGGGCGGCGGGGAGTGTCCGGGAGCGGCAGGAGCGAGAGTCAGGTGAGTTATTTTTTTTATATATATAAGCATGCGGGCCCTGGCTAGCTAACTGTAAAGGCGGGCCCTGGCTACATTACTCTAAAGGGGGCCCTGGCTACCAAAATCTAAAGGAGGCCCTGGCTACCAAAATCTAAAGGGGGCCCTGGCCGCCTACAAACAAATGGGGGGCCCTGGCCGCCTACAAACTAGAGTGGGCCCTGGCCGCCTACAAACTAGAGTGGGCCCTGGCCGCCTACAAACTACAGGGGGCCCTGGCCGCCTACAAACTAGAGTGGGCCCTGGCCGCCTACAAACTAGAGTGGGCCCTGGCTGCCTACAAACTAGAGGGGGCCCTTGCTGCCTACAAACTAGAGGGGGCCCTTGCTGCCTACAAACTAAAGGGGACTCATGGTTCGGTACCCACCAACCTACCTGGGGCTGGCCTACCAACTTATCCCACGGGTGTCTACCTACCTAAATAGGGCCTATCTAATTACCTGGGGCCTTGCACTTTTGCCAACCTACCTAGGGTCTTGTCTACCTACCTGGTAATGTAACTGTGAGGGGAGCAGCCCATAGTTGTAGCATTATCTCCAGGGGGTTAGTCCTCTTCCCACCCTCCAACCCCGTAGGATACTAGACCTCTAATTTATGGCTTGTATCTGCTCCCTCACCCCTGGGAAGATTGTACAGAGGTGGGAATAGGTAAAGAAATGCTGGAAAATTGAGGATTCTAAGATAAGGGATGAGTTGTGGCCGGGACAAGTCATCATGACGGTGTGGAACGGATGGAGAAGAAAAGGGAAAAAGAACGACTCAAGAGAAGAGAACGACTCATCAGATAAGACGTCTCCGGTGAGTCCCTGGATGTCAGGGGTTATTTTACTTCTATACTGGATCACTGCTGTATTCACTGTAATGTGATCCGAGCTGGTGTCGGACCACTATATGGTCTCTATATGGCGGTGTTGTAGGTTATATTGGCGTTAGTAGTGGCAGTGTACATATGTCCCTGATTGTAAGAGTGAGGGAACACCTGACCCTGTGATAGGAGTTAGACTTTTACTTTCTTGCCGGTGTTTATTTTAAAAGGTGGTGAGGTGCGTGACAAAGGGAAACGTGGAGGGGGATATTGTATTTGGGCTGGTGGGGGATATGGATGGAGCTACTTAGCCCCGTGTCTATGATGTTTGAGACAGACAGATGTGTGAGACAGACAGACAGATATGTGACTCCCTTGATATTGTACTACACAATACAGTTCTTTTTTGCATACTGTATTATGTGGTAAAATGGGCGCATTTATGTCCTAGAGTCCATTTTTTTTTGCTCGGGGCGGGGCGTTGGGTGTGCTGTGGTGGAGCGATTGGGTTGCTGGGGGTGGGGTTTACAGGTGGGGGCCCAGGTGCTTCAGCTGTATGGGGCCCTGAAATTTCTGTTGGTGGTCCTGTATCCAGCGGTATACTGAGCATGTAGAGCCCACGGGTGTTTCTCAAATTTTTTTAGTGTCAGGTTGTGAAAATGAAAAAAAAAATTTTTTCCAACAATCTGCGGCCTCAGCTGCCAGCACGTTGGCGCACTGAGGCCGCTGCCCATTTTGGGCTATCCAAAAAGGGGTTTGTCGACAACCCATGACTTTTGGCGGGGGTATCAGATGTCACGGGTGATTTTGATGCCCTGTCAACCAAAATCCAGAACCCTTGGGGTTTTGGTGGTCAACACAGGGCCAAACTAATGATCCCGCGTTCTGGCCTCACTGAGCACCCTCTGAAAACATCCCCTTACTAGCGCGCCCTGTGTCTCTCCGGAATTTTGTGCCACTCCCCCTCATTAAAGAGCCTGCACCGATCTGACATACTTTTGTTCAAAAATTTAAGACCTCTTTTAAGGGAAAAAGTGTATATGAAAATAACCCCCCATATTTGACTGCAAATGAACCCTAACGGGCTTAATTTAAACCCTTGGATTTCAATGCGCCCCAAAACGCCCAGAGGGCATTAAAGTGTAAGGGGCAAATTGACCCCACCCGGGATTTGAATTCAATACCCCAAAACTAAATAAAATGATTTAACGGAAGAGGACGTTCTGAAAAAGCAGAAAAACCTCCCCCCAAAACGCTGTTAAAAAGCAATTTCTTTTTGCGAGACTCTGCGCAGCACAGCGCAGGAGACAGTGCGAGCAGCCACAGGGCATCCAACATATATTGTGTTACTCACAGAACCCGCCAGTCTTGATTGGCTTATCTTGCACATTATTGAGGGTCCTTTTTTCCCTTCCTCCCAGAGTTCTTGCCCTGTGAAGCATGTGCTTGCGGCCTTTTTAAAGAATTAAAAAACCTCACCCCGCGAATCCCCCTAATCTTCGGTTTGTACGAAAACGAAATATTCCTGAAATTTAAAACGAAATTTCCACTTCGTTAGAATCGCTTTGCCCATTCTTCCTTTCAGGCCCCCTTCCAGCCGGAAATAGTGGTTTTTTAAGGGGGTTCCCGCAAAGTAATTCGGGACGAAACGATTTTTTTTCTGGGAAAATCGGGACTTTTTTTAGAAATTTCCCACTCTACCAGTGGATTAAAAACCTATTTTTTTAATGATTTTTACCAAATGGAATCAGTTATTCCCCACTTTTTACAGCAATAAAAAGGAATTAATAAATTGCTCCCGGAAGGGTTTTTTCTTTTCCCCCTTTTATGGCGCTACCCATGATTTCTTATGAAGTTAAAACCCCAACTCATCTTTTTCTCTACAGAAACCAATTCTGATTAATGAGCTTGTGAATATTTATGAAAGCGGGGGAAGGAATCACCTGGAGATGTAAGAGGCTGCGGATCCTCTATCTTGACGTCCTTGTACAGATACTTGTGTTCTTCTAAATATTCCCGCTCCTCCATGGAGAAATAGACGGCGACGTCCTGACACCTTATAGGAACCTGACACACAAAATGATACAATCATTACCAAGACCTCTGCAGTGGTGTTACTGTATAATGTCCCAGCATTCCCAGCAGCAGTGTCACCTCTCTAGTCAGCAGCTCAATGATCTTGTTGGTGAGATCTAGGATCTTCTGTTCATTAATTTCTCTCTGTACCAGGTAGTGAGGTGGGGGAACTGTGATTGGGGCCTCTATGACAGTGGACTCACTAGAAGTGTTTTTCATTACTGTGTAATCCTATTTATGAAGAGAAACATTAATAATTATCACTACAAACTTTTCCAGAGCCCCCTCCCCTCTCCAGTCACATTATCTGTTATTACCAGAGATAAGAATGATGTAATGTGACATTATCACATCCCCTCCCCTCTCCAGTCACATCATCAGTTATTGCCATAGATAAGAATGATGTAATGTGACATCATCAGAGCCCCCGCTCCAGTCATTTCATCTGTTATTACCATAGATAAGAATGATGTAATGTGACATCAGAGCCCCCTCCCCTCTCCAGTCATAGCATCTTTTATTGCCATAGATAAGAATGATGTAATGTGACATCATCAAAGTCCCCTCACCTCTCCAATCATATCATCTGTTATTAACATTGATAAGAATGATGTAATGTGACATCATCAGAATCTCTTACCTCTCCAGTAAGCTGGGAGATTATCTCTAGGGTGAGATTTAATATACTTTCTGCCATCTTGTGTCTATCACCATTCATTCTTGTCAAGTCAATCAGGAAAATTAGCCTATATAGAATGATATTAGTAAAGAGGATCCTATATTGTAGAGACCTGAATGGATAGAAGATGAGACAACATAAAAAACACAGAAAATCCCATGTAAAAATACAATTACTGCAGATAATAAGAGGAAACGTGAGGAGATCTTACAGTGCAGATGGTGTGTTCTCTCTCTTGGATGGATTGGGAACATGAGTTGAATAGTTGTATGGGAACCCTCATTTCTGTACAGAGCACTGTACCTCACATGACGCTCCACCATCCCGGCCACTCGGGGTTACCAGAAATGAATGGACTGTGACCGCTGTTTACCATCACAAGCAGCAGTGATCCATGAAAAATTTTAAAAGGCTACCAATGTTCTCGTTGTGAAATGTAACCAGAGACTGCGGGACACAGGGCTTGGGGGCTGGGCGGCCCGGGATGTAACAGATTTTTTAAAAATTTTAAAGACATTCAGATGTGACATCGCCCGGTGATCCGCACAAAACCGGTCCCGAGTTTGGGGAAATGGGTGGTTTTGGGTTTCAGGAAAATCCTCCTCTTTTATAAGCCAGAAAATATCAAGACCAAGACGGGAGGAAGAAGATTAAAGTGACACAAATGTCCTAAGTTATAGCTTTGATAGAAAGTGTGTAAAATTGACTAACAGATTTTGGGCCAACGCTTGGTTTCCAAGGTTATGCTTATTCACCGAACCCTTTATCTTTTTTTTCAACTGAAGGCAGCACAACCCAAAAATTCCCCATATTAGTGATGTTCCACCCAAAAGGGGTAAGAAAGGGATGCATTCTAACACTAATTGTGTAATTAGTTATTGGTCTGGGGAAAAAGGCGCTTTAGTAAAAAATTTCAAAAATTAAAGGTTTTTAATTTTTTTACAGTACTATAACATTAAAAACTGATGCGATGGGTTTTAAAAAACCGGGAATTTGCTTAGATTCTGTGTTTGGTTTTCTGGTCGCTCCTCCGCTCAATTTTTTTTTTTATTTTTAAACCCACACTATGAGGTATGCGGTCTGGTTGCGACACAGAACTATGACGTTTTGTCATGCCCAACTAAAGGCATTCCCTACGGGGGAAGGAATCTGATAGACAGAAGACGCAAGCTCCATAAGAACCTTTGATTTTTGGGTATTCCATTCAAGTGAACCAATTTTTTTTACCTCTGTATTTTAATTTTTTTGAATTTGTTATTTGGTATAGTTGTCAGGAACAAAAAATGTGAAAGAAAAAAAAGTTCTAGATTTTTATTTTTTTTTATTGATTTTCAAAGTTCAGATAAAATGTGAATTTTGGTTTGCCTGCCCTTTTCATTTCTCCTCATAACTCAGGGGTAGAAAAAAATAGAGAAACAAAAATAAACACCCTTCTACTCAAAATGTACGGCTTTCACTTACATGTCACCAAGTGTCTTTATTAATATTTTTTCCCTGCGAAGCAAACACAAAATTTTTAAAAAAAGCACTTCCCAAAAAAAAAATTTAATTTTTAAAAAATTTTAAAAAAAAGCACATGGCCTGCTATGCTCCAGCCCCCAACTGTACCAAAAATTCAAGTTGGTATCACGATGGGGGTCATATTTAAAAAAAAACTATTCAGTGTCAAACCAAAAAATTTTTATTCAGATCTTTCAGCTTGTGGTCTAAAAGGTGGGGGGTCTATATTACCAATAATCCATGTCTTTAGATATTACTGTTATTTTTATTTTGTTACAGCTTAGAAGCAGGAGAGACAGAGCAAAAGTTTTTTTGGGTCAAACCTAGAAGAACAGGTTAACAGTGAATCAGACAGATGACAGGCCCGCAGCCGTCATAGTGAAGTATCTGCCACCCCAGAGCAGGAATTAAAAGGGATAACATGAAATTTCAAAACTTGGAATTCATCCAAAGTTTGGTCGGAGAACCTTTTTGAATGCTGATGCGTCTCGCTTGCCGGATGTTAACACAATGTAATTTTTAGGGCGCGTTCCCCGCACAGGACAAAACCCCGGTTTTTCAGACGGATTTGTCCTGTTTTGTGGCCGCCCCATGGCCGCGGGGGGCGGGGAAAGGGTTTTCTCCGGTGACGAGAAATCCCTCCCCTTTACATTGAGTGCACAGATTTGTCCGAAAAAGGACGGGAAAATTGTCTATCACAATGTTTTTTCCGGACCCGGGTGGAAAAACCCCTATGGTAAACCCCTGCAGGGGGACTGCTGCACGGGTTTTCCATAGAGCACCATTGTTCTCATTTTCAGCCGGTTTTTCAGGCAGTCTGAAAAACCGCAAACCGGCTGAAAAACCGTCCGAAAACCTGTGCCGTGGGGACATGCCCTTAGAGGCATGTCAGATGGACCCAGGCACGCATCACAAAAGCGCATGTTCACACGGACACAAGCTTCAGAGCTTTCATGTTCTGACATGTTCACTTTTGAACAAACAGTAGTCTCTACACAAACATCAAGGGAGTCGGTGTGCTACAATATTGCCGAGTGTGTTCACCTCTCGTGGCTGGCTACTGTACTCTCCAAAGATTGTGAAAATGAAGAAGTAGAATTTACTTTTTTGCATTCTTCGGGTCCAGCGCCATCCTGTGTGTATCCAAGAAAACCAGACATTTTAAAAGTTAACAAAAATCAGATATTAACTCAGGTGGAGCCAAACACCATGACAGGACATACATACTCTGACACAAAAGGAAATGGCCATTGCTAGTAAGCACTTATGGCCAAGATTACATTTCACCCAATAGAAGGGTCAAATTGATGATAAAAGGCCAGTTTAAAAACATACTATTAATTGTTTGATTAGTTCATTTTTTATGGAACGAGGATTTAACTACTGTACTATTCTTCTTAGACACTTCATAAATGACATGTTTTGTGATATAATAAAAAAAATTGTTACACGTATAAATGGGTGTTAAAAATATTGGTTCTTGGGGCGTGGCCTAACCATGGTGGTGTGAGGAAATGTGCTTGGGAGCTCCTCAGACCTCGTACACCATTCCGGCACTTTTACACCACTTGAAGATGGGGAAAGCGACTAGAAAGCAGCGGTCCAAGTCAGCCCAGCGTCCTGGTCCCACACAGGAGAACTTAGACCAGTTTTTCTCCCTGGCACGGCCTCTTACCTCTCGGCCGGCGGGAGACACAGTGACCCTTTAAGATGGCCGCCGCAGCGTGAAGGCCCGGAGCGCATCCATCCTAGCCCCAGCCGAGATGCCTGCCGACATCCTGCAGCATCACTCCGCAAGTCCCGGAGCCTCTCACAGGCGGTCGCGGTCTGGATCGCCTGCAGCAGGAGAATCCCCCGGCAGCTCTCCTCTGCAGAAGGACGCCGGCGCCGCATCCCGCGGCGCGCTCAGTGAGGACGGAGCTCCGGTGCCTGCACTGCTTTCCCCCTGCTCTGCCTGCACCTCTCAGATGGACCCCGCACCCGGAGGGACTCAGTCATCGACGGAAATTCTGATAAGTGACCAGGGGCTAGAAAGAACAGTGGGCAGCTTGGGTGATACCTGCTCCCAGGCTCAGGGCATGGTGATGAGGAGACCTGTGGGGACGGCCTCAAACATAACGGCTGCTGGCTCTCCTGGTCAGGAGGACATTTTGACCACTAATGGGCGGTGTAGTGGCTCTCTGCCTGTGTCACCTCTGGCCCTCCAGGACATACCAGACTATATAGCACAGCCCTCAGCCGTCCCTCCTAAGCCCCCCAGAGGCTACCGGGGGGATGCACCTCATTCAGCCCCAGTGATGCACCCGGTTCTAGGCCCTATATTCCCTCCTGTGGCCCAGGGCCCCTTCATCCAGGATCTCCAGGGCCCTCCTCTCAATAATGAAGACTTACTAGCCCACTCTCCGTCCTGGTCAATGGGATCCTCCTGGGGCACCTCTCCAATCCACAACCAGGGCCCGACCTCTTCCAGCACGTCACCAGTATATGTCATGCAGAATACCACGCACTTGAGTCCAGCGTCCATTGGACAATTCACTCATTCTATCCTGCCCGTCTCCGCATGTCATAAATGACGGCTAGCCTGGATGGTACTCCAGCAGTTTTAATGCCCTCACCGCTTCCATCTTTTCAGACCGACGCCTCCGCCTCGCGGCCTGGAACGCCTGCTACATCAGAGGATAACAAACCGGCCTGCTACATCAGAGGATAACAAACCGGCCACGCTTGCAGATGTGCGCCTGTTAATACAATCTCTCCCCTCCAGAGCAGATTTTGCTGCATTAGCGCAGCAGATGATGGAAGGATTCAAACAAGAATTCTCGTCCTTTCGGGAGGAGTTAGCATCCTTAAATTCTAAAGTTGAGGGACTTGACCAATCTCAGATCCAGACCTCTACATCTCTGGCCACACAGAAGGATGAAGTTGCCCAGCATTCCGCCCAACTCTTCTCCCTACAACAACATCTGGACGATGTGGAAAATAGGAGCAGGCGGAACAACCTGCGGGTCTGGGGTCTCCCTAAATCCATTCCGAATTCTGACCTCTTAAAAGTGCTCTCTGAAATATTTAACTATTTGCTGGGGTGTCCGGCTACAGCCCACATCGAGATTGATAGGGCCCATAGGGCCTTGCGTCCGCCTAACCCAGATGACCCCAGACCTCGAGATGTGATCTGCCGGATCCATTATTTCCTCATGAAGGTGGATATCCTGTATGAAGCCAGGAGGAGAAAAGAGGTGAGTTATCGTAATACCCCCATCAGAATTCTACAGGACCTATCGAGACTTACCCTGGCTCAGAGGTCCTCATTGAAGCCAATCCTTGATGTTCTGCGGGACAGAAATATCCCCTTTCACTGGGGGTATACATTTACTCTCCATATCCGCATGGACAAGCAGACCCTTATGATCCGCTCTCCTAAGGACATCCCTGCTGTGTTTAAAGCTCTCAATCTTGCGGATCTCTCCCTGTCGGACTGGCCATCTCTGTCCTCCCTTTCCTCCAACCTACACCAAAGAAAGCGTCTCATGCTGGTCTCTTCCTTGCCCCCAGCTGGTGGCCCACCTGGGGAGCAGCGGGATAAAGCGGCCCGCTCTAAGGTTCTGGGTCATTCCACCTCGTCGAGTCCTAGGGCTCAACCGTCTTCCTCTAAGGGAACCTGAGAGGACTATATGGGGGCCTTTCTCTATGGTCCAGACCTGTGTTGTTGAGAAATTCGAATTATCTGGACATTCCCTGTATTATTCATGTCTGCTGCTCTCTGCAATTGTTGATTAGCATGATGTGCTAGATTTGGTTCTTCTATTGGTTTTCCCCATGTTACAGTTCCTTTGATTGCCGGATATAACCATACTTATTTCCAGAGGTTTCTCTCCCATACCTAGGTTAAGCCGCTTTTCCCCAGTAGGTGGAACTCCTGCATTAGGTTTCCCTGGTGCTACAGGTTTTCTGTCACACTTGTAGTGGTTCTTGTTTTAAGATAAACCGCAGACCAGTGCAGTCTGCTTTTCAGTTTTCTGTGTAATTGTTTTGTGTCTTGTATCCTGTTTCCCTCCCCTGTGTGTTTTCCCTCACCCCCCTCCCTCTCGGGTTTTTTTTTTCTTTCTTTCTTTCTCTCTCCTCTATCTCTCTGCCTAGGCCTGGGGTGCGGTCCGTTACTGCCCCTTTAACCAGTGGCTCTCCTAACCCGAGCAGGCTTTATGGCGACCCTCAACATTGCATCCTTCAATGCCAAAGGCCTGAATACCCCGGAGAAGCGAGCGCAGGTACTGCATCATTTCCATCGTCGTAGGACGGACATAATTTGTTTCCAGGAAACACATTTCAAGGTGGAAAGTGCCCCACATATCAAAAATAGACACTACACCACAGGGCTTTTTCGCAAATTTTAGCCAGTCCAAATCCGGGGGAGTAGCCATAGGGGTTCCATCGAAAACGGTTGCCCATCAGGTCCTTTCCTGCTCAATTGACCCCGAAGCTCGTTACCTAATTCTTGTCCTCTCTATAGAGGGTTGGCTATTCACCATAATTAATGCCTATGCGCCCAATGTTGCTCAGGCTGCCTTCTTTGACCAGCTTATTGACACTGCCATCCCGTTGGTTAAGGGGACGGTAGTTCTTTGTGGAGACTTCAATGTCACCCTAGACCCCACATTAGATAACTCGGCGGGTAAATCGGCCTTGTCATATGCTATTATTAAAAAGTGGGGAGGCATTTCTCCAACTGCAGCTCCTGCAAATGTATGGAGGTTTAAGCATCCTGCCGACAGGATTATTTTTCTTTTCCCCTCCCCACGGGTCGTACATCCCTAGACTACATCTTGATTCAGCACTCCTCTCTGCTGATGGTGCGACAACCTCATTGGGAATAATTATGGTCGGACCATGCCCAGTCTATTGCTCTCTCAAAACTTCCGGCTGTCAACAACCTGTGTAAATTTGGGAAAAACTAAAAACGAGTCCCTATTTGTCGGATTCCTCTGCCGGCGATGTCAGTAAAACGATCTCGCAATTTCAGGAGCAGCATATTGGAGATCCCTCTTCACCTGCGATTCAGTGGGAGGCTCTTAAATGTGTGGTCAGGGGGGTTCTGGTCAAAATGGGGCCAACTTAAAGCCGGGGAGAGGGGCCGCCCTTACCGTGGCGCGTTGGTTACAAGCCTTAAAAAAACTAGTCCAAAACTCTTTCCTTGGGTTTTATTTCAACTGCAGGATGAGTGGCTGGAGGTAATGAGACTTCTTGAAGCTGCGTGGGGAGGTGTGCTTCAGCGCTGTAGGAGTAAATTTTTCGACTACGGAAATAAATGTGGCCGTATGCTGGCCAGGGCCCTCCGCTCTCGCATAGTTCAATCCCACATTCCTGCTATCAGAACTCCTGCTGGTGATGTTGTACACTGTACCACTGACATTGCCAGGTCCTTTCAGACCTTCTATTCCAAACTGTCCCACCTGCCCCCACCTCCCCCCCCCCCCTTCTACTGCTCCTACAGGATCTATCTTCCGCCATCAATCTCCCAGCAGTTGGAGTATCCCTTTTCACTGCAGGAGATTGAACTGGTGATCAGGGACCTTCCGGGGGGAAAGAGCCCCGGTCCTGACGGTTATACCGCTAAATTCTTCAAGACTTTTCCGGACCAGTTGGCCCCTCTGCTTTTGCGGACGTTTAATGCTATCTTCCCGGAGGCCCCTTTTCCGCCTCAGGCGACCCTGGCGCATGTTGCGGTTATCCCCAAGCCAGGAAAGGATCCACAGGCATGCAGTAGCTATCGCCCGTTATCGCTTTTGAACGTGGACATTAAAATGTACGCTAAACTTATAGCGAACAGGCTTAACCCCTTATTGGATTCTCTTGTGCACCCCGATCAGGTGGGATTTGTGCCTGGTAGAGAGGCACGTGATAACACAATCAAAACAATGGACATTATCCACCATGCTTGGGCTCACAAGACTCCTCTGTTGGTCCTGTCCCTTGACGCGGAGAAGGCCTTCGATAGGATATCGTGGTCTTCTCTCCGTCAAACCTGGGCTCTCATTGGCTTGGGCCCTAACCTCCTTTCAAAAATTTCAGCCTTGTATATGTCTCCCTCGGAACGTGTGAAGGTTCACGGATCCCTTTCTGAGCCGTTCTCCATTTTCAATGGGACAAGGCAGGGTTGCCCTTTGTCCCCGCTCTTGTACGTATCGATTATGGAGAACCTGCTAGCTTCCATTAGAGCTAATCCGGATATTAAAGGGATCAACATTGGAGCGCAAGAATACAAATGCTCAGCGTTTGCCGATGACCTTCTGGTCTATATTACCAACCCACATATCTCGCTCCCGGCCTTGATGGCAGTGAGTTCGCAATTTTGCAGTTAGTCCAACTTTAAGATCAACTCTCCTTGGTCTCTCCTTAACTGAACAACAGCTCCTGCAGTCGAACTTCCCTTTCACATGGCCGAGAGGAGGCAACTCGTACCTCGGGATACGTATCTCCGCTGATCTTTCTAAATTATTCTCTGACAATTTCGTCCCCCTGCTCAAGCAGACAACCAAGGACCTGGAGGCCTGGGCTACAAAGGACCTTTCCTGGTTTGGTAGGATAGCTGAACTGAAGATGTCGGACTCCCCAAAAATTTTTTTATCTATTCCAAACGATTCCTATCAACATCCCGTCCTCATACTTGGAAGAGTCTTAGACGGTGCTTTTCAGCGTTTGTTTGGGCGACCGTAAACCTAGGATTGCAAAATGAGTATTGATCAGACAAAAGATGCAGGAAAGGGGTGGGGCTCCCAGATTGCAAGCTATATTTATTTGGCTGCAGCATATGCGCGGTTTATGGGGCCCTTGGGCCCCGGACCACAGCAGGAGGGCTTGGGTGCGATTGGCGGGGGATGTGTGCCCTCTGTCGTGGCTGTGCTCCCCTGGATCTGGACTCCATCGGTCCATAATAATCTTGTGTCTTCCTTTAGCACGAGACACACCCTGAATACACTTTACTCTCAGAGGAAATCCTTTAATCTGATCGATCGGGCTGGTCCTTGCGTCCCAGTTACTGATCATCCGGAGTTTCCCCCTGGAGCAGCTGCGGCTGTCTTCCTGGGGAGAACAAAAACCTCTCCCTTGCGCTTTACACAGGTTACGGCAGCTGGATGATTAAAATCGTGTGGCGACATCCTTGAGGGAGGTATTTCCCCTGTAGGGGCCTTCTACCAGCACATCCAGTTGTCCCACTTTTTCAATAGGATAAAAGCAACATTGGACTTGCATAGGCCACTCACTGACTTCGAGAGGCTGATCTTAGCTCCTTCTAGTCCACCTCATGCCCCCCCCCCATTGTTGTTTATGTGGTTATTTATATATATATTATATTATATATAATAATATATTAATATATTATATATTTATATATATAGATTTATATTATAATAATATATTGGGGGGGGGGGGTTTGCCTGTGGATACTGTTTTTTTTTATTCTTTGCACTGTAATAGATGATTTTTTTCAATGTCCGCGTGCTACCATATGGCACTGTGAGTGAGTGCCCACTCCTGTTATGCTTTCTGTGAGTTTTAAGTCGCATTGTATAATATTGTTAAGTTCTGTTATGCGAACCCGCTGTTTGCTTATGCTCTAATCTTTTATGTAAGTATTTCTTCTGATATTTGTACCCTATTGTGTTCATATTTCTCAAAAAGCTTTTCTGAATGGAAAAAAAATATTGTTCTTTAATCTTGTTTCTACAAAATTGAGGATATTAGAAAATCCATTGGGATATGCCCTTTATTCTTTTGTTTGTTCAAGTATTAAATTCAAAAAATTATGAGCAATTGTGTTATGATGATTAAGTGTATTATTCTGGCACTTACAGTATTTGTTTTTTTGCGTTTTTTTTTTGTTGCATAAAAATGTTAAATCAATAAGTTGAAATTTTGAAAAGAAAAAAGGAAGAAACTCACACAAAAATAAAATCAGATGATTCAAAGCTTAAAAAAAATATAAACATTTGATGTCCCAAATTGAAGCCCTGTACAAATACAACCAAGAACACAAGTAACGCACATGCATTTTTTCACAATTTTAAAACATACTTTTTTCACAACTGCACATCAAAATTTTTTATTTGATTTCTCCAAAACAACATAAAGAAACACTCTTGTGACATATCAAATGAAAGCCAGTACCGTTCTGAGAAAAATGATCTCTCCCACCTCTTTATCTTAATTCTAGCGCGAGATATGATAAAAAAAATTGCGCTTTTTCAATACTTTAGAAGTCTGAAAAACTTAGCTGATGAAACAAAAAATTCAAAACTTTTAATTTGTAATTAACTAGAGTTGTACTTCATAAAATAAAAAAAAATCTAAAGACATCAGGTAAAAAAAAATATTCCTGGTTCGTTTTCTCTTGTTTTTTTTTCTCAGTACTTGATTAATTTTGAGTATCAAATAAGGTCCTATCATTATGGCTATCCTGTCCCACTGCTTATGACATACTTGTGTTGGGTACAGCACGCTTTAGGGCTGCATCCTCTTCCAAGAATGGGCTCCTTGAGCTCCGAGCAGTGGGAGTTCTTTGTTTGCACCTTTTTGCTCTAAGTTTAGTTAACTTTAACAACGGTTATTGTATGGCTTCCATGTGAACAATGATAGCTTCCTCATGACACTGTTTTACAACGGCTAGAATGTATGACCTTTGTATTGCGTTTGTTCTGGTTTACTATTGCTTTGTTTCTCAATAAACATATTTGAATAAGTAAAAACAATATTCCTATTTGGATCACTTGTTTTGGAATGACCCTCTTACAACTAAAATCTGTCTCTCCTGTTTGTGTCCCCCTTTTGGGTAAGATACATATTAAGGGTTTGTTTTTGTGTGTAGTCCAATCCTAGTTGTGATAAGAACCCGTTGTTGCCCTCCCAGTGTTGGCGTTGGGTAGAGAAACTGAATGGCTGGAAGGTCAAGTAGCTTCACAATGAGCGGGGTGCCACTAGGCTTTGCTGTCATCACTAAGGACTGAGTAGTTTCTGTGCCAGTCTCGTGGTTATCCTTTGTACGTTTTTGTAAGGAGACTGCTAACTGGAGCCACAAACAGCTGGTGTCAACATACTTTACCCTGAGCACAATACAAGGACCCACTGAATGGAAGCACTGACTTTGCTTGGATAAGTCTTCATCTGTGTCATACTCGTTGTGTGCATATTGTATTACCTGATAGAGAAGTGCTGCCCCAGAATGCAGAGTTTTGAGCAGAGATAGAGCCCATAGGTTCTGGGACCCATAGAGAGGCGCAAAGAAAATATCTAGAAATTGAAATAAATTCTGACTAAGAGAAGGTTAGGAGTCCCTGCCAGAGCCAGGAGATTGAAAATGGTGAATGAGTAGGAACCTTAAAGGAGCTGTCTCCCTTCAGAGTTTCAGAGAATGCATGAATGAAATACTCTGTCACTTCCTGGTTCAGACTGACTCATTTGCATAAGCTCCTTGCTTGTACAGCTCCATGCTGTGCTGTGCTTTCAGATGATAATTAGATCAGATTAGCTTCTCAAACTACTAACAGGACTTCTTATCTGATCTCCAAAACAAAAGCCCTAATTATAGTTCTGTTTATTTTACATAAATCAAGCTTTTTACTGCTGAGCAGCACAGGACACTGCAGTGACCTGTGTGATGACTTCACTCACTGTTATCTCATTAAACAAACAGCAGGGGGAGAATTGTTTACAGGTCGGTTACTGAGGGAACTGAAATAGCCAGGGAGGTCATAAATTCACTCGTATCTACTTAGGGAAAACAGAGGAACAAAGCAATATATTTGGAAAATGTCTTTATTTTGTGTTCCCTACAATTTGAAAGCTATTCTTTGTAGCGAGACAACCCCTTTAAGTCTGAAGCCCAGAGGTTTACACACAGCTGCTATAGTGTTGTGGATGGGAACAAAGGTTATATATATGTGTGATCCTTTGTGTCTCTATTTTAATGTATTAGTTAGTATATACCTCACATATACTATAATATATAATAATACATAATAGCAACTTACTATATTTATAGTAAACATGCCAATGTAAAAAAGCTAGTAGGTTATATCATTGTGTCATTAATGAGTGTTAAACAAAATGGCTAGGGCCGCTGATGGGTAGTTTGGTATTAGATTCGCTGTGTAATCCAAGATGGCGCCTAGTCAGAAGTTACACCATGTGTTCAGACATTCCTGAAGCTGTGAGGAGTGGTCCATAGATAAGGATGTGTCAATAGACCCTCACAGCCAGCTACATGTGATGCCTTCTTATCTACTCATTTGCAAAAGGGTATAAAAAGCCACCATTTTGTGAATAAAATCAGAAAGCACTTTCATAGCAGCAAGGCATGTTGTGATGTGTTTTCTCGGTGCACCTTTTGTTATTTTTAAGATAATTTGAACCCCCACAAGGACAGAATAGCCCTTTTGAGGCTACTTTCTATTTCAGATGTCGCCTTGCAACGTGGGGCATGGGCTTGGATCTGATTTATTAACCGAAAACTGAGCTGGTGAAGCTTCTACTGGCGGACGCAGATGAGAGATAAAGGCGCCATCGCTCTTCTGAATATCTGTCCGGGTAAGTAGAGTTTAAACTTTGCTTATCCGGCAGATCCGTTTGTCTAGTGGGAGCTGTACTATGTTTCATTCGGTTAATTGTTAGATCACGCTGACAGGTAACGAGTCGGCCCATGCTATTGAACCTATGACCTGTCACATTAACTCCTTGTGGGGTATTTTCTGTTTTATGTGTATTGAATGTTTTTGAAACTGATTGAAAGCAAAGCTGGGAAAGCAAGGTGTTAAGTCAGCTGAGAAATCACCGGAGCGGAAAGCCCTAGAGGCGCTCAGTGATTTATGAGAATCTCCCGCTGGGATTATAACACGGGAATTCTGTCTCCTCGCGAGTAGGAGACGGTTCAGCTGGCTTGGGGAGAAAAAGCATCTTGTGAAAATTGAGAATTCATTTGATGGTGGAATCATGAATTCAGGCTTTCCTTGGTGTAGAGGAAAAGCTGAGACAGCTGCCTGACATCGGTTTCTATAACATTCCATACGATGTATTGTCTTGTATGTCCTGAGGAATGTGAGCATGTGATTGTAGAAACAGATAGAAACAAAGAAGTTTTGGTATGTGAGTTTTGAGTTTAGTGCACAGCGCCATCTGCTGGTTTTAGAGAGAGTGTAAGAATGTTAGATAAGAGTCTCATTGTTGATAGGAAGAAGTAAGTGAAGTAGTCTGAAGAATTTGCAAGTAGCTGAAGTGTGATTTAAGACCTCAGAAAGCATTTGAGAAAAAGAAGATGGAAATGTCTGAGGGTTGATACAGAAAGAAGGTAGATTGAAGGATTTTGGAATGTTTGTTGATGGCTGAATCCTGGTACAGTGTAACTAGATGGATTCATAGAGAAGGGTGGGGCCCTGGGGGTGCAGCTGCTTATGTGTATCATCCCCCAGGAGAAGTTTCTGAAACAAAGGAAAGTGTGAATACTGTGCCGACACCCTGTAATGGCGGAGGGACTTGTCTTGGGGGTGGAGAGCAAAGTCAGGGGTGTAGACAGAACTGCTGCAACAATAGGGAAACACGCCCCAGAAACAGCCCACCTGTGACACAAGTCACCCTGCCCCCTGTAGCCACACCTTCTGCTCCAGCCCTGCCCAGTACACCCAGACTACCTGAACCTTTAGTGCCACTGCCCGCCCCTTCCATGTCACTTCCTACTCCAGCCCCGCCTACTGCTCTGGGATATCACATCCTCTTCCTTCTGGATTAATGCCCGCCCCTTCCGGGGTTACCACTTCTATTTCCAGGACCAAGATGGTAGCACATAGCACTGTATGTCCAATTATGGATGCAGATACTGGGGATATATGGCGACCAGGCCCAGCCAGCCCTACAGTGGAGAACCTTATGGTACTGGGAGGAGAAGATACAGTGGGAGCAGGCTCCAACAGCATGAGGATGACAAGGGAGGAGGAAGAACGAGCGGATGAGCTCATACGACAAGCCAGAGCAGATATTCGGCTTGCTGCTGCGGGGGACACACCAGCTGACCCACTGCATAGCACACCCCGAGAAGGACACTGGAGGAGCAGTCAGCAGTGGAGAGGGCTCAGGAATTGACAACGGCAGACCCCCTGATCTTACAGGCCTCACTACAAGGGGAGGAGGTGCGAAGGCCCGAACATATTATGTTACATTCCCACCGAGTCAAGTGTCTGTCTTAACAAGTGAAATTACTGGACCCTGAGAAACAACCTATGCCCTATTACAGAAAGATTTATGGTCCTTGTCAGAGGTTAAAGCAGGGGATTCAGACGGGCCCATTGTGGCCAAATCCCTCATCAAGCCGTCAGATATGGATGAGGTCACTGCTGCCTCCAGAGTGTACTGTTGTGAACAGCTGAAACAATGGGCTAAAGACAGACTTTCAGATCAGGCGTTGACACTGACAGACTTCACTCAGGATAAAGGGGAAACAGTGGAGAAATATCATGCACGGATAACTCAGATGTTCTCTGATTTAGGATTTTCTTCCTTTGAGAAGCCGCATGCTCGGATGCTGACCAGTGCCTTTGTGGATGGCCTGCTGGAACCCATCAAGAAGCAGCTGAAGATGGTTCGGCCTGAGTACAAGACCCTACCAGTTGATACGGCGCTCCTAGTGGCAAAAGGCATTGAGAGCAATCTGCCTGCGGGATATGTGTGATGAAAGCCTGCTCCTGTGATGGTGGCTGACACATATGAGGACCCTGGAGCCTACAAGCCAAGACCACCGCTTACTTGCTTGAACTGCAACAGAGCAGGACACTGGCCCTCCTGCAAAACAAGAGGAGGAGAACACCACAAGCTAGATACTCGGACCCTGCTCCTGATGTCTGTCCTATTCCTGAAGCCCAGCATCCATAGGACAGGGATATCCACTCTTGTGCAAATTCTGGTATGAGGCAGTGAAGACAACTCCCTTCCACCTTCATGAAGATGCTTAGAGTCCTTCCAGAAGCTGAAGAAAGCTATTGCCAGTACTCCTGCACTAGGCATCCCGGACTACCAGAAGACCTTCAAGCTTTTTGTATCGGAAAGGGAAGGACATGCCCTGGGAGTTCTAGCACAGGCCCATGGAGGCCGAAACAGACCAGTTGGAGACTACTCTGCAAGACTGGACCCAGCTGCAAGGGGAGGACCTTCCAGTTTACAAGCTGTAGCTGCAGCCCAAGTGCTGCTGGATAAAACAGCGGATATTGTAGTCGGACACTCCCTCATCCTTCTGGCTCCACGTGACATCTCCGCCATTCTTAACCACGGCTTCTCTCGTCAGCACAGCGTCTCAGGCTTCAGTGTTCTCTCCTCCTGCCGGATAACGTCACTTTTCTGCGCTGTTGTGTTCTTCATCCAGCCACCTTACTTCCTTCCTCAAGGGGGGATGAGGATGAAGAGGAATCGGAAGAATCCGGTGCACATGAAGAAAGCCATGATTGCTTAGAAATGATGAAGATGTTGACCTTTTCATTTGAACATGGATATGGTTCTGTTTGTGGATGGATCCAGATTTGCAGACAGTGCAGGACGATTTCACACGGGATATGCCGTGAGCACATCACACGCAGTGTTGGAAGCAAGAAGTCTGCCATTGCATAAGTCAGCCCAAGAAGACGGCAGCATGACGTGTGGCAGAGGGTAGAACAGCCAACATATGTACGGATTCAAGATACGCTTTCGGGGTCGCCCATGACGTTGGACCTATTTGGAAGGCACGAGGATTTCTCACGGCTGCGGGAACCCAAGTGAAACATGGACAAGCCATTCAGGTCCTGATGGATGCACTGCTGCTGCCACGGACAGTGGCCATACTAAAATGAAGGCACATGGGAAGCTGAATACAGAAGACGAAAACACTTGGCTGACCAAGCAGCCACACAGGCCGCAGGAGGTGAGAAAGGGGAAGCAAGTCAGCTGTCAGTGGTGCAGGAGGAAATTTACACCCAACCTATAAGGAGACTGCTGGTCAAGATGCAGGAACAAGCTCCACTGGAAGAAAAGCAAAGCTGAAAAAAGAAGGGAGCCAAGAAGAACGAAGAAGATGGGCTATATGGAGTAGGGAGGCGACCCTGCTTGCCACGGGCGCTATAGCCAGCTGTAGTGCAATGGGAACATGGAACGGGACTCTGAAAGCACGGACGCTTAAAGTGGCAAGAGAAACCGGCATGCCCTGGCCAGACAGTCTGCCCATAGCTTTATTTAGCGTCAGATACACGCCCCGGGGAAAGTTAGCTCTCTCGCCCTATCAGATCCTGTTAGGCAGTGCCCCAAGGCTAGGTGCATATTTCCCTCAGCAGTTGTAGCTACAAAGTGATGCTATGACCTCTTATGTGACTACAGTGATTAAAGAGTTGTCGCTAATGTATTCTAGAGTTTTCCATTCCAGATCCAGACTCAGACGTTGCTGCTCATAAGCTACAGCCTGGAGACTGGGTCTACGTGAAGTTTGTGTGTAAAACCCTAGAGCCAAGGTTTGAGGGGCCGCACCAAGTCCTGCTGACCACGACCACATCTGTCAAGGTGGCAGGAAAGCCCAACTGGATCCACGCTTCACACTGCAAGATCGCTCCAGCCCCCGGAGATGAGGCAGATGCTGCGTTTACTGATGTTAAGTAGTTATGTTGCTTTAACTCTTGGTCAGAACCCATGCATATATTTGTGTGTGACGGAGGAGTACTGGGGACCCTCTTGCTATTACTGGGGTGCTGTGGGTTGGAACACAGGGAAAGACTATGGGGTATAGACCACAGACTGCCTTAAAGAGGAAAGACAAACCAGGAAAACCCCTACTCACTAGGATGAGGTTGATAAAGACAGGAACCTGTCGAGAATAGGGAATACCAGGAGAAAGCATGCCCCTAACGCTAGCTATTGAAGACCCTCAGCAGACTGATGGAGGCATATATGTCCTGGGAGTCCATATATTGAGTGAGGGTTCAGAAGATAGTGACACAATCAGACCCAGGAGGAGAAGAGAAACCTCCCCAAAGGGCAGCTTCGACCCCCATGTGTATATTGATGCTATAGGAGGCCCAAGGGGGGTCCCTGATGAGTTTAAGGCAAGGGACCAAGTGGCCGCGGGGTTTGAATCTCTGCTACCGATAATCACTGTACAACCAAACAGGAGAAACCTGCTGTACTTTTATCCCAGATAATACAGGACCGAATGGGAAGGTCACTGTGGCCATTAGAAAGCTAGATGATCTCTCAGAAGAATTAAAGTGTAACTCAGGCATAGATCACCCCTGGGAGCAGTGGTTTACTTCATGGTTTAAGGGTTGGCAGGGAATGCTTGCCCAGATAGGTATTGCCATATTGATTGTGTTGCTAATACTTGCTCTAATTGTCTGTTGTGTTCTCCCTTGCTTGAGGAAACTATTTGTGAAAGCTGTGGACCAGGCTACTCCCATCATGATGAACAGTTGTCCACGGCCTGGCCTCTATGATGACAGCGACACTACCACACTCTTCAGCTGTCCAAAGCCTGACACCTATGATGATGTGGACATTAAGACACTATTCCATGAGAGACCATTGACGTCAGAAGTGCTCCGGAAAGTCATCTACTCCCCTCTGCAACCGCACGTCTCATCAAAGAATTAGACCATAGAAGTGTAGGGTGAGCTAGGGCGTATCAGGGACTACGGGGCCGCCCTTGTCGGGGCGAGGTACTTCCGCAAAAGACAAGAATAGGGAAAGAGGATAGGGAGAGATAAAAATGAGAACAAAGTCTCAAGGGGGGACTGTTGTGGATGGGAACAAAGGTTATATATATGTGTGATCCTTTGTGTCTCTATTTTAATGTATTAGTTAGTATATACCTCACATATACATATTATATATACATAATAGGCACATACTTATATAGTACAGCATGTAAAAGCTGTATGTATACCTTTTGTCATTAATGTGTTAAACAAAATGGCTGCCTGTAGTAGTTTGTATAGATCGTCGTGTAATCCAAGATGGCGCCTAGTCAGAAGTTACACCCTGTGTTCAGACATTCCTGAAGCTGTGAGGAGTGGTCCATAGATAAGGACGTGCCAATAGACCCTCACAGCCAGCTACATGTGATGCCTTCTTATCTACTCATTTGCAAAAGGGTATAAAAAACCACCATTTTGTGAATAAAATCAGAAAGCACTTTCATAGCAGCAAGGCATGTTGTGATGTGTTTTCTCGGTGCACCTTTTGTTATTTTTAAGATAATTTGAACCCCCACAAGGACAGGATAGCCCTTTTGAGGCTACTTTCTATTTCAATAGCACAGCAAAATGAAGAAAGAGAGGAGCCAAACAGATGCATACGTTAACAAAGGGTGAGGTAAGGCACCAGGAGGAAAGTTAGACTCAGAGGAGTTTGAAAAGGCATGTAGAAAGCATGGGGGTAGCTTCAGGATAATAACTACACACGCTTCCCTGTGGAAGAAGGTAGCGGAGGTAGTGAAGAAAGGAGGCAATTAAGGGTTAATCCAAAGTCTGCTAACACTGGAAACTCCCAGGGTGTGATGTACTGCAGCAGCTCAGGAGCAGAGGAGAGAGAATGGGAGTCGTAGTTGTCACAGGCCCTTGTTGCTGTTGCCGTTGGCTGTGTGCACGCAGCTTGCGCATGGGTAGTGCTGGTGGCTTACACTCTGTTGCTCGCAGACCCCGAACTTACAGGCTGCAGATTTTCCATCTCCTGCAGAATAGACAGTTCATCTCCAAAGTATCATTGGGGCTCCGGATTAGGCGGATCAGGCATTCACATCACACAACCTCCTTCAGGTCTTGGCAAAGCTTCAGCCAAAGTGCTGCTTGAGGATGACACACAGGACGCCATCACTTTGGACCAGTGGGCCAATACTGGAGTGCTTGCCTGCTCCGTACCTCACAGAAGCGCTCCCAGATTCTCTCTGGAAACTCCTCAGAGCTTTTTTCTCTCGAGACTCGCTTTCTTTAATGTCTCTCTCCAAAGCGCTGTAACGCCAGCAGGAACCGCAGCAATCAACGGGTTTAATGCCGGGAGCAGAGGTTTCCCCCGCTCCCTGGTGCTTGCAGAGGCTGCACTGGGAATAGGGCTGTGAAGTACAGCTCTGTTCTCAGCTCTGCTGCGGCGCCGGGAGCCGCAAACCCCGATGTCTGCAGCGACGCCAAAAGATGTCACTGCAGACGTACGACCTGCACCGTCCAACGTTAAGGGGTTAAACACTGATGTGAGCTGTTAATAAACCAGAACTTGCGCTGGTATATTGGTCCGGCTGTGATCACACAGCAAATAGAGCTGTTCTCTTATGGTGAGAAATGTTAGTGACGTCCTGTTGTGGCGCTCACATGCGAGGACACAGCAAGCAGAGCTCACATTTCCCACCCGTAGTTCACAAGGGATTCCATGCACATATCTGCATCAGCTCCTAAACCCCGACACCCTGCTCTCCTGCAACAAGCAGTGACCTTTACACAGCAGGAGTCCGAGGTGGACGACATCTTCACCCTGCAGTGATAGACGGCAGCAAACAAAGATGGCGCTGGAGCCTCACTGCTCTACTAGAAGCAGCCAGGAAACAACACACACTACAGCCCCTCCCTGCAGAGCGAGCACCGCCCAGAGGGCTATAGTCACTGGGGGAAGCAAAAGGTAAGGGCCAAAACAGTCAGTGAGGAGGGGGTAATAATACACACATACCTCCACCTGCAGGACCGGAGTCATGTGACTGCTTTGTACTGCCAAGACCTGTGATGATGTCACATGGAGGGAGAGAGTCATGTGACTGCTGTGTGCTGCCAGGACCTGTGATGATGTCACATGGAGGGGAGGAGTCATGTGACTGCTGTGTGCTGCCAGGACCTGTGATGATGTCACATGGAGGGGAGGAGTCAGGCAGTCACAGGTGCTGGGTGTGATCTCTGCTGTATCTCCATAAACTGAAGGATGTAGCGGAGGCATGCTTGCGTGTAACGTGCGTGTAGCTGAGGCATCCTCGTGTAATGTGCGTGTAGCTGACGTGTGCTCGCGTGTAGTGTGTGTAGCTGACCTCATGCTGCATCACCCGCAGCAGGAGTGAGCTCTGGCCGCGGGTGATTAACCCTTCATTATTGTGACATATCATGGTCACGATAATGAAGCTGTAGGCAGGAGGAGTGAGCTCCTCCTGCCTGTGAACTGGCGTAGCAACGGCGCTCTGCGCCGTTACTGATCCGCTCACCCGAAATCGGGATGCTTTCTGAAGTGCTTCAACATTTAAAAAAACTCTATAAATTGGGTATCGCCATAATCGTATTGACAAAGAGAGTAAATCTAACTTGTCATAGATACTGCACGGTGAGCGATGTTAAAAATAAAAATAAAAAACACTACTAGGATTGCAGTATTTTCAGCACCCTGCCTTCCAAAAAAAGGATTTAAAACTGATCAAAAAGTCTTGTCCCCCCAAAAAAGATACCAATAACAATGTCAACTCATACCGCAAAAAATAAGCCTCTACACAGCTCCGTACACAGAAAAATAAAAAAAGTTATGGTTCTCAGACTATGGCGATGCAAAATCATGTTTTCTTTCTTGAATAAAAGTGTTTTTATTGTGTAAAAGCACTAAAAAAATTGTAAGAAATATACAAATTGTCGCTGTATCGCTGTACTCGTATCAATGTGCTGAATAAAATCAGCATGTCATTTATACCACACGGTGACCGCTGTAAAAAATAAACACTACCAGGAATTCTGTATTTTGTTAAAAATGCCACATAAAAACCTTAATAAAAAGTCATCAAAGCATCATTTGCCCCTCATAGTGGTATTAATAAAAATGTCAACTCATCCTGCAAAAAAAAGCCCATAATCAGCTCCGTATACAGAAAAATAAAAAAGTGATGACTGTCATAATAGGACAACATAAAAACTAAATTTTTTTATAGACATATTTCTATTTGTAAAAGTAAAAAAACAAAAAAAAAAACTAATAAAATCATATCATTGCAATTGACCAACCAACCAAAGTTATCCAGTCCTTTTACCTGCACCGGCAAAACGTAAAATTGAAGCCCAAAAAATACAGCAAACTGCGTTTTCTCCCCCTATTTTCATGCCCCAATGCTAAAAAAAACTAGGAACACCTGTGTGCCCAAAATACACAGTACACCCTAGATAGATCCATAGGGGTGTGGAATCCAAAATAGGGGTGACTTCGGGAAAGGGTTTCAGGGTTTTCGGATTTTGGGGGGGTTTGCAAATGCGAATGGCAACACCAATATCTGCTTTCCCAAAACCAAATAACACCCCTCCCTTATATCCCCTAACATGCCCCCAAAACAGCACGATACCCCATGTAGGGTATGCTAACTAGAAATTATATAAAAAAATTTTGGGGGGCTTTCTCCCCCAGGATTCCTTGAAAAAATTAAACTTTTTTCAGCAAAATTTTTGCGATTTTTTTGGAAAAAAATTTTTTTTTTTTTTCACAGCCTAACGCTAAAAAAAATTGTAAAACACCTAGGGGGTAAATATACTCCTGCCCCCCTGGATATATTCCTTAAGGGGTGGATTTTTCCAAATTTTGGGGTCTTTTTAGGGATTTTTATTAATTTTTTAGCGCCTTAGGGTGTCCGAAAACCTGAAATGGCCCTAATAAATTTAATGAAAATGAGAACCTCAGAGTCCAGTAGTTGCTCTCCTATTCTGAGGTTTGGGTTGGCCAAAAAGTGCGCAGGGCCACATATGGATATCTCTAACACAGCAAAACTGGGGAAACAAAATTTAAATTGCATTTCCCCGATCACATCTACTGTGTTCTTGGGAAAAATAAAGAAAAAATTTAAAAACTGCAAAAATGAAAAAATTTTTAAATTTCACCTCCATTTCTTTAATTCCGGAAAAAACCAATGGTATTAACCTCCCTAAATTTCCCGTTTGAAAACTTTAAGGGGTGGTTTTTTAATAATCCTTTTTGGGGTACCTAACTAAAAGGGCCCAAACAAAGTCACTTCAAGCTGGACTGGCCCCCCTAAAATGTCATTTAAATTTTTTTTGAAAATCTGAAAAATTTCTACTAAAATTTTTTAAGCCCCCTAATGTCATAAAGAAAAAGACATTTAAAAAAAATGATGCCAACCTACAGTAGACATAGGGTTAATGCAGTTTTATAAACAATTTGAGTGGAATAACTATCTGTCTTACACACAGAAATTTTTTTAAGTTTGAAAATGGTAAATTTTTCTAAAAATTTTCACGAACTTTGATATTTTTCACAAATAAACAAGGGAAATTTTTGGCCCAAAAATTTTCTTACTATTTTAAAGCACAATTTTTCACGGAAAACATTTTCGAATCAAATGGATGGGTTTTAAAGTGTCAAAAATTATTCTCACATAAAGTACACATGCCAGATTTCAAAAATGGGGCCCGTCAAGGGGCCAAAACTGGCTCCCGGCGTTAAGGGGGTTTAATATCTATCCTTAAAGAGAAAAAAAAAACACCTTTTTAAATTTTTTTTTTGATTAAAAAAAAATTAATTTTCCTTAACGACCGCCCACCGTTTTTTTGACTTGGAAACCAACGTCGAACCAAGGCAGGGGGCGCTCACACCTCCTTTAATTTGACGAAAAATAAATATAAAATCTGAATGTGGACACACGCCTACCCTTAACCAAATTTAAAGGGGTTTTTTTGCCACGATCAAATTTTACGGGGACCTCAAAAATATATTTAAACACTTTCAAAATATAGGGCAAAAAAAAAAAGGACCCTTGAGATCAAACTTTGCTTTTCCCTTATTTCCGAGTTTACTTTAGACCCCACCAAGACTAAGGGAGCTGATCTGGCGCACTTGCTTGTTTGCACTTCTTGAAGGGCAGGACACATAACACTTGAAGGGGGGGGAAAAAAAGAGCTTGCAAACCTATTTTCTGATAGAGAATCACTTGTTGAAATGAAAATTATCTGAGTAAACATAATGCCCCCTCAGCCCTCTTCCCCCCCTTCCCTGAAGAAACGGCAAAGGGGAAAACAAAACCCATAGTTGTGCACCATACGTTCTCCCGTAAAATTTACCAAACATTTTTTGCTTAACCAAAACTGAATCCGGGAGCAAAAAGGGGAGGGGGACATGACGCAAAAGGGGGGTACTTTTTTTTTTTTTCTTATTCCAAATAGTTTATTAGATATCTGATACAAAAACATTACAATAGAACAACCAATGACAAAGTACAATGTGGTGCACAATTATAAGAGCTAAATGTAAATACAGTCAACAAAATCACCGTTCGATCCATGTAATTGCAATATCAATAAATTGGAGCAACCAAAGCAACGATGAACAATATTTTCCTGCAAATGGAAAAAACGACCACACCTATCATCGCAGTTAAAAATAGGGCTAGGGGTTGGGCCATTCCCCCCGTTTAGCACTTTATCCAAAGTCATTGGGGGCACATGGGTATTCATCCCAAGAATCTAACAGCCAACATAAAGAACAAACAAAAAGTTACCAACCTGGGAAGAGGAGGGTCCAAGTAAAGCAGGCCCGATAAAGGGGGGGGCCCAAAAGTACCATGCAATTAGCACAAATCTCGGACACTGCACACGAGTCCATAAAGCCCATCATAACTCCCGCCCTCCACTAAAGAAAACATTTCAGGCGTCTATGAACGTGGTATATTCTGGAGAACCACAGAAAATTGTCCAACCCCCCATTTCCCAAAATATTTATAAACATCTGATTGGGGGTCTGCCAAATTTCCTCCATCGCGGGAGGGGAAAGATTTCGTTAAACCATGAGAAATAGAGGGAAACACCGTCAATCTCCACATCTTGGTTCAAAATCTTGGGCGCACTGAGCAAAAAATGATTATATGACCCTTAATCATGTAGGGCAAGGGAAAAACCCGAAACAGACTACCAAGGGGTCCCCCAAAGTCTAACCCCTTTTCACCGATTCAATACCTTAGACTTTAACCCAAAACCCTGAATCATGGGCAGACCACCAAATGTACAGGACCCTATTTGCGTTTCCACATCCCCACCAACATTGGAAAACCGGGGGAACATCGCGTTTTGGGGCGGGGGCACTCAAACCACCTGGAAGTATTTAAAAATTAAGCTCTTTAGCCGGGCGGGGCACAATAACTATAAGCAATAAATTCCCTTTTGCCTTCCTCCGAGATATCCCCCCAAGCTCCAATGTCCAGCAAAACGATATGCAGGTACAGAAGGGACATTATGAATGCCATCTATACATCTAGAGATGAAGGCCTCCGATTGCCACTAGAATACAGCATTCCAGGGAGGTCAAAGATCTGTAAAATTTTTTAATGTAGTTTTTTTTAATGCAAATAAGCCTAATCTGTAATTGCTGAAAACCCAAATCACAGGAAGAAAGAAAGACCCCTTAATCTCAGCCATGGACCAGCCCCTTGGGAAATGAGAACGTCAGAAACAAAAGGTTCCCGTTTAGACCAGCAACAATGGGGTTGGGGGGCCAATGCAGTTCCAAAGACGGGTTTCCCGTGATTGGTGTCAATGGGGGTCCAGTGGAACAACCCGAGTAGCGCCCTATGCTCCCCCAGCCAAAATTGTGGGCCCACCCCCCCCTGGAAGTTTTTGCACCACCCCATCGGGGAAGCGGACAGGGGGACCAGGGGAGGGGTGAACAGGATTTGTAATTGTTTTTCTAGCGAAACCCCAAAATTTTTTAATCATGATGAAGAAGTTAAACACCCTTTGCCGCCACCGCCGCTAATAAAAAGGGGCCTTATGTCCGGTAAGGCCAACCACCATCCCTCTTTTTCCCCAACGGGGAAACCTTTGCGATCCTTGCCCTTTCCCACCTGCCCATAAAAGTTTTCCAAAATTTGTCCACCACCAAAAAAAGGATTTGGGGGAAAAACATGGGACACCCAGTAAAACAGTATGCGTGGCAAGATATTCATTTTGAAAAACACGATTCTCCCCCCCAAAAAACTTTGGGGTTTTTAACTCCAGATCAGTCATTATTTTGCGCAAAAGGGGGGAAATTGGCTCAAACAGCTATGTGGTCGAGGGAATAGATTTCCCCCCCAATTTTAAAATCGTGCTCTGCCCACCTGAAAGGAATCTGTTTTTTGCGCTGAACCCTCGACCCTCCAAATTTATGCTCAAGCAGTGGACTTTTTAAAAAATTTATTTAAAATTTGTTATGCCCCAATTCCCAAAGAAGCCCCTTAATTTGGGGAAAAGGTGATTGGCTGAGAAATAAAAAAGGCAACAAAACGTCGGGAAACTGCACATTTGAAAGTGTATCTCTCCAGGGGTCCCTTGTATATCGGGTTGTTCTTAGATCTCGCCGAAGTGTTCCATCACTATCACGTAAAAACAGGCGAAGGGGGAATTCCTGTTGCCATTTGGGCAAAACGGTGCTAAAGGGCCCATTAATCCGTTTTGGGGGCCCGGGGTTCTGATGTAGGGTCCCTAACCCTCTGAACATGACACTCCGAGCCTAAATTTTTGCAAAGCCGCACGCAAGAAAGACCCAAACAAAACCCCGCCCAAAAGCTTTCTCCACTCCAAAGAAAGCAGCTTCCGGGCACTCCGCTTTCCCCCAATCCGCGATGGAGATATCTTCAATGTTTATCCCTAGCTTCGCGGGGGGAAACAAAACCCACTTGATCCAGGCCCATAAGATCCTTTAAACACATTGAACCAAAAAGTTTGGCGAACAACTTCGCATCAACGTTCTAACGATATGGGTCTATAAGCTACTACACAAAAGGGGTCCTTCCTTCCTTCGGTATAACCGTGATGTATGCTAAGAGAAAATGCATGAAGGATCATCATAAAAAGAGGGGGAGTTGAAGGAGTCCAACATAGGGCCCACAAATTTCTTCACTAAGACTTTATAAAATTTTTTGCAGTGTACCACTGGCCCCGGCTCTTGCCGGCTGCGATAGAAACGATAGCTGATTTTAATTTCCCCTCCTCGTGAAGGGTGCCTCATAAGCCAATCTGTCGGATCCAGGGTAGGAATGCAGTTTTTTTTGAGGTAGTCCTCCAACCTTTGGGGCAAAAAGGAAAATTTGCGGTTGTGGGGAGATTATAAAATTCCCCCATAATTGTGTATTGACGATTTTTATCGACAAAGTTGAAATCGGCAATTTTTTTATGGTGATCGAAATTCAGATCATGCATAATTAAGGATAAAATATCTGCATCATCTATTAAGATACCGCCTTTTTCGGCGCTTCCTGTAATTTTTGCGCCACAAATCAGATTACAGAATAGAGCAGGTGAGATGTGTGTGCGACGTCAGACTAGGATGTTAGGGTTGCGATTGGCTGGAAAAATCACATGACCTCGTTTTTACATAGAACAGCGTTTCCTTTTTTCCAGCCTCAGTGTCTCCCCAGCGTCTCATAGGATAGGACCTGCGCCCCTGCCTGTGGCCAAACAGCTCAGCAAATTAGTCTATTTCTGCACAGAGAAACCTCAACTATTAGCTGTGATCCACCAATTTAGTTAGATTAGAGACTTAAAACATTTTTTGAAGTTAGCTAGAAATTTTAAGCACATCTACCGCTGTAATTTCAGGGCGGGGGGAGGGGGGGGGGGGCCCCCGCGTGCGAACACAGACAAGCTCTATCTATAAAGAACACTGGATAAAGTTCACCAAGACTTAGTGTAGACATTGTAGTGGAATATCTTTATTATTAACAGTTTGCTATTGAAATACACTCACCGGCCACTTTATTAGGTACACCATGCTAGTAACGGGTGGAACCCCTTTTTCCTTCAGAACTGCCTCAATTCTTCGTGGCATAATTCAACAAGGTGTTGCAACGATGCTCAATTGGGACCAAGGACCCAAAAGTTCCAAGAAAAAAATTTCCCCACACCAGACACCACCCACCACCAGCCTGAACCGTTGATACAAGGCAGGATGGATCCATCTTTCATGTTGTTGAACGCCAAATTCTGACCCTACCATCCAATGTCGCAGCAGAATCGAACTCATCAGACCAGCAACGTTTTCCAATCTTCTACGTCCAATTTCGATGGAGCTTGGGCAAATTGGAGCCTCATTTTTCCTGTTCTTAGCTGAAAGGAGTGGCACCCGGTGTGGTCTCTGCTGCTGTAGCCATCTGCCTCAAAGTTCGCCGTACTGTCGTTCAGAAGCTCTCTGCCACCTTGGTTGTAACGTTTGGGTATTTGAGTCACTGTTGGGCCTTTCTATCACTCGAACCTTCCTGCCCATTTTCCTTTGACCCTGGCATCAACAAGGCATTTCCGCCCACAGGGCTGCCGCTCACTGGGTTTTTTTTCTTTTTTGGACCATTCTCTGTAAACCTAGAGGGTGTTTTCGTGAAAATCCCAGAGATCACATTTCTGAAATACCAGACCACCCTTCTGGCACCAACAACCATGCCACGTTCAAAGGCACTCAAATCACCTTTCTTCCCCATACTGATGCTCGTTTTTAACTGCAGGAGATTGTCTTGACCATGTCTACATGCCTAAATGCACTGAGTTGCCGCCATTGATTGGGTGAATTAGAAATTAAAATGTTAACGACAGTGGACAGTTGTTT